>VWZU01010892.1:666192-690340 GCA_013397095.1 Sterrhoptilus dennistouni
CTACCGGCCCTCCCTCACCGCCGCCGCCATTTTAAGGCCGCGGGGCGGGGCGGTGTTTGGGGCCGGGCCCGACCCAGCCCCGCCCCGGACCCGCCGCACCCACAGCGCCAGGGAGAGGGGGCGAAGTGGAGGAGAAGGGAAGAAGGAGGACGCTTTCCCGCACGGGCAGAGGAAGTTAGACGCTGTTTTCCAGACTCTGCCCCCTCGTGGGTTATTCTTGTGCCTATTTTCCTCTGCTGCGACGGGAAAATAAAAGCCGCAGAGCATTTTAAGCTGCCCGTGTTGCTCCCAGCACAAAACGCCTCGAGTAATTTCCTACCTCTGCCTCCGCAGGGCTGCTGTTGCCTCACCGAAGCTTCCGGGGGCCGAGGCGGCTTTCCCAGATGGATGGTTTCACTTCCCGGCTGCTCCCATAAACACCAGCATTATCTCCTCTTCCCATCAAGAACCCTAAGTTTGGAAAGACAGGGCTTAATATAACATGAGAGATCCAGCTCCGGTGAGATTTTAAGGCCTCAGGGAGTAGTTAGGCTGAGAGAGAAGGGGGTTTTGCACCTGAACATCCCCAGCTTGCCTTGTAAAGAGCTTTGCTGATGGAAAGGCTGCCTGCACTCCAGCAATATCCAGCAGTGAAAAATCCCTGCAGTTGGCAACAATCTGAGCTATCAACACTGGCAGGATATTGGGGTCATTCTTGTAGCAAGAGAAATAATCGCAGAATGGCTTGGGCTAGAAGGGACCTCAAAGATCATTTCATTCCAGCTCCTCTGCTATGGACAGGGATACCTCCCACTAGACCAGGCTGCTCAAAGCCCCAGAATGAACACCACTGTATCACCTGCAGACACCCAAACAGAAACAAGCTGCATCTGTTGACTACTGCCAGTCCAAATCCCACAAAATCAGAACTTGAAACAAAGCAATTATGAAGAGAAACAAAGGCTTGGCAAAAAAATTATGTTCTACAGCTGATGAATAAAGGGCACCTGGTTCATGAAATAAAGCTGGATTTTGTCCTTTTGCTTTGAAGAGTCCAATTATCTTGCTCTATCAGAGGTACTTTTTTAAAAATATAAACCAGAAATTCATAAATAACCAGATAAACAAGGAAGCTGGTAATTAAAGAACTTATCAAGCAGCAGAAGACTTATGATAACATTGCAAAAATTTGTAACACCGTGTACCATCAGCATGACTAGAAAAATGGTGGTTTAGCATCTTCTTTTGTGGCTGATATTTGAGCAATATCCAACATATTTAATCTGCCTTTTTGTCTATGTTTCAATTTCACTCAGGACTGGTGAGCTTTTTATGATACCGGGCTTGCTAATTTCACCAGATAAATGCTACATCCCTTGCCCTTTCTCTTGATGTCCTTCATCTCTCTTTTACCATTCAAAAATATAGTTGTCAAATATGAAGGTTTCACTTTTACAACTCTAGGCATTATGATATGTGCAGAAAATCCTTCAAATAAATGTTCTGGTAGCCTCCAGCCAAAGCTTCTTGCCACCTGTGTGAGCAGAGAGGTCCTGTGAAATACAGTCAGCCAAGCCATTGTCCAGCTGGAGTGTTATATGGACAGCTCTGTGTCTGTGGGACCGAAAGATAAAATGCCCTATTTGGAATTCATTGGTAAGATTTGTAGGATCACACCCATAAAGACACGGACAACAGAAATGGCAGACGGAAGCTGAAAGGCCCACACCAATGGGTAGTGTTGCTGTGGGCAATGTCCCCAGGATAGTTTTCATGGCACAAAAATTAACTCAGGGGCTTGTGTTCTTAAGGGAAAGAGTGTCTTTAAATGTGGAGCTTTCTCCACTTTGCAATTCCCAACGTGTGCACACTCTCATGGGCAATTCTCTGAACACACTTCCAGAGTTTGGCAGAACTTCCCAGAAAAATCTCCATTGTGGCAGCCCCTCACACATTATCTGAGTACCTCCGCTCCAGGCTTCCTATCTGCATTTGTCTAAAGATAACAGCCTGCAGGGCTGGAAAGCACAGCCTGCAGAGCTCTAATCTCTGCATGGCTCTTGCACTGAAACGGGGCCTACAGGAGGAACAACGGCTTTTGTCGTCACTCAGTAATGAGATGGCAAATGTCAGATACTGAAAAATAATCACACTCCCTACAGGTAGGAGATTTCCTTTGAAATAGCTCAAACCAATACACTCTAAATGTCTTTTTAATCTGCTTTTTGCCTCCTTTTTAAGATACATCAATCATAAATCAAGCTTAGATTTCCCAGATTTCCTCTGTCAAACTGGAAGCCAGAACCAAATGCAGGGTTTGCATATGCTCACATGAGTCCCAGGGGCTCACAAAAGAAAAAAAGGCCTCTTGAGCCAGAAAGTCAACAGTTTATGAGATGGGTCCGAAAGTGATTCAATACCAAAGGCAAAACTACTTAATTGCAGTAGAAGAGTGTCTTCTGCTTATAGGAATGAACCCATCCTATATCACCTTTCTCAGTGATGGCGAGAGGAGTCTCTGCTTGCCTTTGAGACTTGTGGTCACCACTCCCTGCTCTGGCACGCAGAGGCACTCTTTTTCAGGAGAGGAATGGAGGCAATGCCATGATGTGTCCATGCAAAGAAAACCAGGTCTCTGTCTTGTCTCTCAGCTTCAAAACAGTGGCCTCTGAAATCCAGACAGCTGATCTGAAAAATGCCCAATGAAACAGGACACAGCCGTATCTCTTCTGCATATACACACCCCCTCACATATTGGCAAGCTCTTACCACAAGCCAAAAGCCAGTAGTGGCTGTTCTGGATAGGCTGTAAGGCTGATACTTAGGCCGCTCAGCTGAAAAACAGTATATGCCAGGAGAGGCTTCAAGGGCACCAAAGGGCTGCTCTGAGCCTATTTCAGTGCTGGCAGTACAACTGAATTAGTAAAGACACCCCCCTCCACGTCAAGTTCAAAGACTGCCTAAATAAGATTAGCACTTAGTGCTGAGTGCACCTTTTGGGCAACTCAGTGGGAACAGAGCTATTGGAAAGCACAGGCTCACGGTGTGGGTGTTGAGCTCTCTTAGAAGCACAGCCTTAGATTTCTTGGGAACAGAAAAAACAATTAACAGAAAAGAAGTGCATGTAGCACTGAGAGCTATTCAGTCACTGGTGGTCATTTTCAGGAATTAAGTGCCAAGCATCTCTCAGTGCTGATCTCAAGTAGGTCACTGATTATCAGCCCGCAGACGGTGGGACCTACACAGCCCTCTGCTGAGCCCCAGGCTGCTCACATCACTTGTGGGATAACAGCAGCACTTGCTTTGCATACCTTTCCCTTATACCGGTGCAGAAGATAGAGAATCTGCCTCTAAGAAATGGGTATTCACTTGCAGACATCTGCTTAGTAAGTACTGCTGTTAATCCCCCCTTATGCCCATGAGGGGAGGCATTATTGTTTCCACATAAGCAATAAACAAAGTAATTGGCAGCAGGGTAAGCTGTATTTCAAATAACTACATGCAATCAGTTATGATCAGATTGTGCAACTGAAACAGTGAAGCCACAGTACTGAAAGTAGGTGCTGGTTTAAGTGAAGTACTGGCGCACTTGGGATTTTAGCAGAAAATCCCTCTGCAGTAGCATCCATTTTTTTTTACTCTGAAAAAAATAAATGCCAGCACAGCAATACCATATATTCAAAATTATCACCAGAGATTTTCTGCCTCGGATGGCTGCATTAGCTTGTATTTACTAAGAATAATTCAGACATTCTCTTTTCCCTTGTATTCTTCATCTTATATATCTGTTTGCCTCAGCCTGCAGGAGAAATAGCTTTGCTGTGTAAGATTTGTGTTCATTAGTTCTTATTACATGGTTGGTTTTTTTCCCTCAGGAATTGTTTGGTTCAGAACTGACAAGAAAATGAGTTACGTCCTTGGTCTCCAATCCAAAGCACAGAGGGCGTGTTTAAGCTTAGCTTCTGAGGAATACCAGTGACTTTACAGGACTAAGAAGAAGCCTTAAATGAAGTTTATGTTTGTGCACTGTGCTGAAAGTAGCCCTCCAGTAGCCTGCTGGGATACTAGACTGGGATACAAAGAGTAGAGCTCTGAGGCTCTGCCAGATCCCTGGAAGGCCAGAGAGGAAAGCAGTTCCTCTGTAGTGGCACTGTGTCCATGCAGAGTTCCCCCAAGCTCCCCAGGAGCTGGTTCAGTCACACCACTCTAGTTGTCTCCATAAATCAAATAACCTCTCTCCTCCCTCAGCAAGAGCTTGTAGTGTAACTTCACTACTTCAAAGTCCAAGGGCTTCAGGGCAGAGCACAAATCTGAGTGTTCACTCAGCATGATATCACATTTTAACAACATATATTTACGATGAAGGCCCTTTTTCAAGAGCAAGACTACAAATCCCTAATTCTTGCAAGAATACACAATTAAAGGGCCATCCAGGACCTCAAGTTTTCATTTGCTCAAGTCAGCTCCTCTGCTGTGATCCCACCAGAGCCAAGTCAGATGCCAGACTGCTTTGGATTGCATAACACCACACAGGCAGAGACAACTGCTTTGCTTTTTCATTCTGGGGTTTGGGAAGTGTGTTTCGTTTTTTATTTGGTTTTGTCATTTTGTTTTTAAGAGACAACTGTTGTGCTCTCAAATAAGATTTTTTTTTCCTTTCTCAAATAATAGTCAATGGTGCATAGCCTGGGTATTTTCATAATCCCCATATACAACCTCTGTTTTAAGTTTTGAAGTGGTTACAGTTCCTGTCTGCCCACATTTCAGAGCAGAAAACTTTGCCAGGTTATGGCTTTATTGTGGGGAATGGGAAAGCAAGACTTGGATCTATGAAATATCTGAGTGCAGAGAACAGTGTGTTCTCAAGGGGCTGACTTGCCAGCAGGATTCCTCACTGCTTCCCATTAGGAATGACTTAAACTTTTTTCTACATTGTGCTTGTTAGATTTGAAGCATGGGAAGGGGCAGGGACACCTGTTGTGTTTAACAATTGCAAGAGAGAAATCATCATCATTTTGTTTTGCAAACAAAACCAGTCGTTCTTACCAGACAAACTGGGATATTGGGCCACTAAGATTTTTCCTTTAAGAAGGAAATGAAATTGTGAATAACCTCAAAATTCACCTCACTAGTTGCTCACTCGCTGCTCTATACATGCACATTCAGCAAAAAGACTACCCCATTCCAAAACATGAAAGGGTTCAGAAGACTATGTATTGTTACACATAAATAAGATTACTGCATCAATGACCATTATTTAATTAACGTACAGTTAATCTACAGGGCATGCTGCAGCCCACATTTATAGATATCCATCCTTCAGGTTTCAGCAAGCACAAGTGCACAAGTAAAGACTCACTTTCAGAGTAGTATTTTACTCAAAGAAGTGGTTATTTGTGAGTGAGACAACTGCTTCATATCCAGTAGCTGCTGTCAGTTTGCTCCAGTTCAAAAGCTTCAGTCATCCAAGCAAGGAGACAAAGCCACAGCAGATCACTGCACCTAACACAGTGGATGATACAGAGCTGTGAAATGTCAGCAGCACAAGCCTTAAAAAGGAATCTTAAGAGGGTGGAGGGAATAGCAAAGAATGGGTTCACCACCTAGGGTGGCAATACTTACCAATGGAGCTGTCCACAAAGGCTTGCACAACATTCTCCCAGCAATCTTATGTAAGACACGTCTGTAAAAAACAGACCTAATGCACTAGATTAATTTGAACAGGAATAATTAAAATGTATAAACATGAGGAGAAAAGATAAAATTGTGACTATTGAAAAAATAAAATTCCTTCTCAGATTCCTAGCTGGCTAATAATTAGGCTTTGATGAACATGACAGCAGGGCAAGGACAAGGAAGATTTTGTTTCACTGCAGTTTACTGGGGATTTGTATCCAGCTCCTGTAGGAATAAAGGCATGGATCAGATGTTTCATGTTTAAGAGCTCAGCCACAGTGCTGTGGCGTTGGTGGACCAAGTTCAGAATCCTAGGATGGGTCAGCTTGGAAGGAACCAGTGGATCACGTGGTCCAATGTCCCAGCTCAAGCAGGGTCATCCAGAGCACATGGCACAGGACTGTGGCCAGACTGTTCTTGAGTATCTCCAGTGAGGGAGACCCCACAACCTTCAGTACCTGCTCTCCCTTTGGCAATTCCCAGCATGTGCACACACTCACACTTGGGGGCAATTCTCTGAACACACTTCCAGAGTTTGGCAGAACTTCCCAGAAAAATCTCCATTGTGGCAGCCCCTCACACATTATCTGAGTACCTCCGCTCCAGGCTTCCTATCTGCATTTGTCTAAAGATAACAGCCTGCAGGGTTGGAAAGCACAGCCTGCAGAGCTCTAATCTCTGCATGGCTCTTGCACTGAAACGGGGCCTACAGGAGGAACAATGGCTTTTGTCGTCACTCAGTAATGAGATGGCAAATGTCAGATACTGAAAAATAATCACACTCCCTATAGGTAGGAGATTTCCTTTGAAATAGCTCAAACCAATACACTCTAAATGTCTTTTTAATCTGCTTTTTGACTCCTTTTTAAAATACATCAATCATAAATCAAGCTTAGACTTCCCAGTTTTCCTCTGTCAAACTGGAAGCCAGATCATAAGGTAGTATAATGAATACCAAAGTTTGCATATGTTCACAAGTCCCAGGGACTCTAACCTGAAAAAACCCCTGCAACTTATTGTGAGTTGTCTGAGGGGAAACAGAATCCATAAGGCTGTGATGATACAGCACTGCACCAGCCCAGCAGCAACACATCATATGCAGAGATACTTATTATGCAAATTAGGTTTCTTATTAGACTATGAATAAACTAATAAAACCATCCACATACAAACACACAGAGACACCTAATAAATAAACAAAATCCTACCTGAGTGATAGCAGGAAGGGGAATAAAAATTATGCAGGCTCCTGTATCCTTGAGAGATTTTTAAAAGCCCAAATGCCACTCAGCTGTTTGAGCATTACTTTCTGATTAGGTAGGCAGTCTAATTTGGATAATGCAGTGACATTAAGCATTCAGCCCTTCCTCTTTTGTAATGCTGGGGACCTCCAAAATCAGAGAGGACAAAATGAAGTTAGGCAAATGGATATGGAATTAGGTAACCACACTGGCACTTGGTATTTTCTTTCCAGTTAACTCTGAATCATTTGGTGTCAGGCTGAAGTATTCCATAGGGCACTTGGATACTGGCTGTTAAGCTTCAGGACTCCAGCTGATCAGTTTTTTAAGTTGTAGGAAATCACTCAGCAACAAAAAGGCCTGATTACCATGGCTGCACTTCACTGGGAAAATGGAGAGCAGCTGAGCATGCCCTGAGGTAGTCATTACAAGGACATCACAGCCACTTCAGCATCAAGCAGCATTATCCACCTACAAAAGTCCTGCTGTGCTGAGCAAAGCAAAAGCCTCCCTGTGCCTAGCTGGTACAAAGGAAGAAGCCTGGAGGGTTTACAGCGTAGCACTTCAGTTCTGGGCTTGAAAACACACAGGCAGCACATAATGCCATCCTCTCAGGTGAGGTAATGCTTTCTTGATGCAAACAGCAGAAGCAGGAGTAACACTTTAGCTATGCTTAGCTTTCAACAATGAGGAGACATCCCATGAACCCTTTGTTGGCTTCCCAGGAAAAAATTGAATTCTCCCCCAAAATACTCATCTAAACTACTCACAAAAACATCTTGTCTTTTTCCTTCAAATTCCAGGATAAAACTTTGCTTGGATGAAAAACTAAAGCAATGGACAGGAAGGCAGTGCACTAAATCCATATCTTTCTGCTGCTTGCTGCTCTGTCCCTCTGCCTGGATCTTGCTGTTCCTGCTAGACAATGAGTTGAAACTCAGAGTGGTTGAAAGAGCTTCTTCCTCCTCCTAGGCTGGTGCATTTGCAGACACCAACAAGGATTTCAGTATTTCCATGTCACAACAACAGAAATCATTTGGAGTCCACAGGACTGAAGTCAGCTCATGCTGGGTGAGGACTGTCCTGTTGGATCTTTCTACATTGTTCTTGAAGGTCTGATCCTTCTTTGAGAAGGAAACCGTGAATTTGGGGAGCTGTCAATATGGCCATTAATTGAACTTCTAGTACAACTGATGGCTTGTAAAACCAGTACGAGGAAGGTTATTTTCCAGGAACACATAAAATAACTGAATACGTTGAACCAGATTTGACTCAAGGCCCAGAATCAGGAGAGAGATTGAAAATATGCTGTAATACCTCTCATTTAATCGCATTAGTATTTATTTATTTCTTCCCTCAGCATATTTTCTTTCAGACACAGGGGGAGGGTCCCTCCAGGAGGTAATTGTTAATAAACTGAAAGGTATATTTCATGTACTTCTGACTGATCAACATCAAGGACTATCCATGCATGCAATAATCCAGCCTCCCATGTAACTAACAGTGTCCACTTTAATAATAGTCAGGAATGCAGGTTCTCTTCTCCCCACCTCAAAGGATTTTGGCTGTAAAAGGGTTCAATATTTCAAGGTCACCTCAACAGTCTAAAGTTCTGATGTAATTCACTCCTTTGTTAACACAGCCTTGCACACAGTTAAGAGGTGTTTTAATTCAGGTAAACACCAGGCTACCCTCTCCTCAGCCAGATGAAGGCAGCTGCTAGGGCCCCAGTTTCCAGAATCACAAGAGAAACTAAAACAGCCTTACCTTTCTTATTATGAATGCTGGCCTGCAGGCTGATTTAAAAGAGAAAAAGAAGGTTGCAGACCTCTTACGATTATAGAGATCATTGCAGAAAAAAATGTAGAAAACATCTCTATGATACCTCACCTGCCTGAAACTCAGGGACTCCAACACCTGCTTCAACAAGTCCTAAAGAGACAACTTAGGAACTCCATCAGCTTCATGATGAGCAACACTGGGACCCTTCTAAGGGGGTTTCTATAGCCAAGTGAACATCATTCCACCAAATGATGTGGGTGCTCAGTGAATCAGTCTCCTTAAGACACAATGCCTGTGTAACTGGACATTCCCAAGAAGATTTGGGGAAGAAAGAGCACAAGGATCCTTACTGTGAGAGAAATAATACCAGGGGAAGCACAGCCCTTTGCACGAAACAGAGGTTTGCTGGGAATCCACAGAATAGAGGAAGCTGAGAGAATAGCCAAAGAATCATGTGACCCCTCTAAGGCGCCTCTGTTTTGCTCCCTTTCCGATTCCAGGCTGAGGATCTGGCAGGGTCCAGAGATGCCTCCAGCTCTGAGCCCTTGCCATTCTCCCTTCTCTACCTGGGCCCAATCAGAGGGTGTGTGAACCAGGGCTGGGGCAAGTTGAAGCCTGTGGCAGAAGGGAGATCCCACTGAAGACAGAGGCCTCTGCAGAACTCTGACTCTGACCCCACATGAAAGCCATTTCTCCAAAACCCTCTTACCCATGCTCAAGAGAACAGCCCAACCAGTCCCCTCAACAAGCCATTCTCTGTTGTGAAGCCCACACTCTTGGATTTACATGGCAAAGGTATCCTGCACCATGGGAGTCATGCAGTCACCAAACAGCTGAGATTAGAGATTCTGAAAAAAAAAAAACCAAAAACAAAATCACAACCAAGTAGAAGTAAACCAACAGTTGTTCTCAACTGAGTTCCAGGCCAGGAAGACATTAAATTATTTACATAGGATTCTCAAGCAATCATTAGCAGGGCTGAGACCTGGGACCCAAAGGCTCAATCCCAGCCTCATGCATGCATTTTTAACTCTTGGTCTTGGTAAACAAGTAACTCTTGTTTCTGCAGCTGCTGCTTTTAGGCTGGAAGCAGTCCTCATCTATCTCTCCACATGTGTCTGTTCCCATTAATATCAATTTTAAAAGAGCTTTGCTGCTTTTCCATTGCCATCCTTGCTGCCAGCCATGCACCATTAAACAGAAAAAATAAGAAGCTTTAGCTGTAATTATGGTTTTGCCTTTTTTGTAGAGAAGGCATCCCATGAAGACTGACACAGCTGAATACCTGCCCAAGCACACCAATTCTCTCAGCAGGAGTTTTCAGAGAGAAAAATTAAATTGTAGTTGTATAATACATTGAGCAGACAATGCCAGTGATTATCCAACAAAACAACATCAAAAAGCACCAGTAGTGCTGACTTCCAACAGGGCATAAAATGTTCTGAAGAGTTACCCTGCAAAGGATGACAAGGCCCTTCAAGAACCACACGTATTTTGTCCCTTTTACTCTTTGGCTTCTCTTTGAGACCTCTAGGGCCAGACCAGTCCTATAAAACACTGAAGACAGCTCATGTTTTCTTGCAGGTAGACATACTCCACACAAGCTGGCAAGTGCCTCTTTTCCCAAGCCATGAAAACTCTGGCCAACCTCCCAGTTCAGTCCTCTGACTGCACAACAAGAGAGTGTTAACGCCCTTGGAACTCCACTGCCCAAGTATCCCACTGGAACTCTGTCATTCTGCTTTCCCAAAATCCTAGGTATTTCCTCTACAATTCGCAGCATGGCCAGGAAATTGCTTTCCTTCCCTTCTTGCCCTCCCTAGCAGTCAGGCAACCCTCCTGGATGTTGCAAGTGGCCCCTTAGAGTAGGATAAGTAAGCCCTGTGGCTCAGGCAGACTCAGTGCACCCTCTCAGCAGGGTCAGGCTGAGCAAGCCCACTCCACAGACAGTCCCAGGGAGGCATTTTATTTACATGGAGTACAACCCCACAGTGAAGACTGTAGTGTCAGCCAAGGCAAGAAGGAAACAGTGACTCTGCAGCAATAAACACAAATCAGGAAACATGGCAACCAGCCACACAATGACTTAGGGCATGGCTGTGAGGAAGTGCAGAAATGTTCTCCAGTGAGGTATCTTTGCAACACAACATCCCCAATGCCAAGTGAAAAGAAGTCAGGACAAACCAGGCACAGAAGAGGAAGTAGTGCAGAGAGATGCCAAATTCTGTAAAGGTATCTGGGGTCACAAGTGAGGTCACATTGCTTGCAAATCTCCACAGCCACAGACCTGTCTGCAACTGTGCCAAGGCCAATGTTTTCCAAACTTCTCCTTGACACCTGCTGGAAAACTAGGGAACACAGGACCCACATTTCTCCTTTATCTGGGGACCATCTTTTTTCTGGATGCTTCAGGGATATGCCTTCAAAAACACACATGCACTGGGGGCTACCAGGAGATATAAAAACCAGCAAGCCATCTGCTCTTTTCCAAGCTTCTGTCCCATCTGGCCTGACACATCTGGACAAGAGTTCAGTGCCATTCCTGTGTTCTCACTGGGCTCCTTCCATTTGAGTCATTGAATTCACATACATCTCAAGTTGCATGCAAAGGTAGTCTCCTTTTCTTCCAAACCTGTCCCCCCTACTTGCTCCAGCAAGAATTCTGAGTCCCACCAGCCCCATTCTATGGAAATGCTTTCTATGAAGTCCTCACTTAGGAATTTGAAGTGGCAGCTCAGAAGTTTGGGTTTTGAAAAGCCTAACTATTTGTTCTGGAGACCAGCAAGCACTACAGATTTTTACAGACCTGGCCATGCCACCTCCAACTCCTTCTCTCTTTGCGTGCTCAAGTGCTTCTAATCGCCATAAGCCACCCAACAACTTCCTCGGAAACGTGTGTTCTCACCACCTATTAAAGGCTGGCAAACACAGATAAGTGTTTTACCTGAGTCATACCTGATGTATGACTCAAATAAATGTTGCTTTAAAAGGGGAGTGAATCTACCCCTGCCCCCACCTTTCTGGCAGCCTGACATTTTTATGACAGGTTTAACGTATGGTTTGCCCTTGCCTTGCATCCAGCCCAAATGGGGCATATAAGGTAAATAATACTGGGAAAAGCCTGAGTTAGATGGAATATAATCTCCTGACCACTAATTATCTATATGAGCTCAAAGCCTTGGACAGCCAGGGGTCTAGTTCAGGATAAACTACAGGATGATCAATACAGACACTTAGGCTCTGAAAACAAGGGCTTGGATAAATAAGATCTAGCCAGCCTGTCTATGGTTAAGACATTTCTATCTTATGTATATGATGCCCAGAGCTGCAGATCTTACCTTAATAAAGTAACAAAAAACATCTGGGAAAGAAAAAACACACTACTACTTTGTATATCCTAAGCAATGGATGATCCAGGTCTAAACAAAGCAGGGGATAGAGAGAATGTTTTTCATCCTCCAAGTACTTTCACACCACTCCACTGCATCACCAGGAGTGAGGCCACAAAGTTTGTGACTACAGACCCTCAGGGCCAGTTCTGCTTGGAGAACTGTAATTCCCTCTCTGTGAATTCCTGCACTGCGCATGTCTCTCACCAAAAATTTAATCATCTCCTCTGGGAAAACAAAAGGCAACATCTTTTCCAGTCATGAGAAGATGAGCTCAAATGTGACTTGAGGTGGCTGCACTGAGCTATTTGGAAACATCCCATGCCCTGGTAAAAAGCAACATCCAGTGGAACATCACCCACCACCCAAGTTAGAATTTTACAGCACCTGCTCAAAACAGAGCTGGAAAGCAAAGAACGGAGTGACAAAGCCAAAATGAGGGATGGAAGAAAACACCAAATCTGAGGTCAGCATCAAAACCTAACCAAATGGAAATCTCCAGATAGAAAGATTAAATTCCAGAAGGAAAGAAGAATGAACCAAAAAAGTTTCAGGATGAAATTATCAACTCAGAAGAGAATAAAATTAGTTGAGGAACAAAACAAGAGAAAGAGGGACTCGAGTAATGCTAAAGAAAGTTTGGAAAAAGAAGTGTTCTCACCAGAAAAATATTTTTTAAAAATATCTTTTTTACAGAAGTATTTACTTTTCATGAAAGTCCGTATTGTCTAACAAAAAAGAGACTGAACTGATTCCAAAATCGCATGTGCCCTCACACCTGCAGTAAGTCTCAAAAGTCAGACATTGATACATTTCCAAACTGCAGAATTTCTAAGCCAATCTAAGGCTGTTTGTTTGCTGTCTGGAGTATAAAGCTATGAACCAGCTTTTCCATCCTGTTTGGTTTCCATCCTATCTGGAATATTCAGCTCATGTTTTCACATTTTTTTCTAAGCAACCATGAGGGTTAGATTTTTTTTTATTAGAAAATAGAGTTTCTTACGCAGTATCTTTCTTCCAGCAACTCTTAAGGAAAAAAGAAATACATCCTAAGACTGCTGAGAAAGCCATAAGGCTTAGTAACCACTGCAATTTGCCATAAAAAGGCTTTTCATTTCCCCTCTACACATAACTCACTTATTTCTGTCAGTCAGTCTCTTCCAAAGTTTTACTGCAGTATTTGCTGAACCAGTGTACAACAATGAACTATGTTTAACTTCTTTAAAGAATTTCCATTAAAGCATAACATGGATGGCTCAACAGGCAGATATCATTGATACTATACTTGTCATAGACAAACAAACACCTGTGCTTGGATGGGATCAAGACATTGTTTTATGGAGAAGCAGTGTTCCCAAGACCACCCCAAAGTCACATGGTGCCCACGAGTGTCAGATTTTAAGTTCACGTCTCAAAGGAAACTCAAATAAGTGGAAAAACCACAAGTAGACACAAAGCCCTTCAATGATTTCATCAACAGCTTATAAGAGCCCTTTGCTGTGTTTGTTCTGGCTAATACATTAAACAGCTAAGCCATTATCAAAATGCAGGTGTTGAAGTATGTAAATTATGAAGCAAGTTCTCACACTTTAGGAGAGCTTTGGGGTTTTTTGCCCACAGATATTCCCACACAGATGCATGCCAGCATATGCTGGTCTTCCAACATGTGTCCCTAAACTCACCCTAACTTGAAACACTTCCCCTTGTCTCCTCTGGACAGCAAACTCCAACTAGAGTCCGAAGGAAGCCACATTGGACTGAAAAGTGCCAGAGCTGTGCCCTTGGTTTCCTGGAGAAAAAATGTTCTCCTGCGAACTGCCTAAATTTTAAAGGACTTTTTTCTCTTCTCTGGCATGATGTGACTCATCTGCAACAGACAGTGCACATAACCTTTGTGGATCCATGACAGGAAAGAGTCTAGGCCTAAGATACAGAGACTTGCCAGGCAGGTCTCTAGAGATGTCCTTCCACCCTTCTGTCTTGCGTGCTACAGAAACCTTTGTTGAGGATGTACTTTGATAGACTATCTGGGAACAGGACAGGAATTACACCATTTTTTAGGCTGCTTTTTAAGAACCTCCAAGAAAGGACATTAATTTCTTGTCCCAGTAATTTGGTCTACTGCTTTGCTATCCTCATCCTTGAGGATACTTTTCTGGTTCCAAGCTCTGATGTCTCTTGCTGTGATCTAATACTAATACAGCTAGCAGGAACACAGAGAACACATTACTCTACCACAGCTACCTCACATCAGCCCCCAAAAAAGGAGCACACTCATTTTTCCGAACTCACTGTAGTGTTCTGACTACTAATTTTTCACCAATTCTTAATTAATCATTATTCAATTATACCACTTGTGTTTCAACTATACCAATTATCTTTTCCTCTAAGTGTGAAAGACTTGTCTCCTCAGCAAAGTGGGAATGTGGGAGGTTGAAATTTGTGTGTGTGAAAGTACCATGTAAGAGCAGGAAAGAAACCAGGCATTGGAAGGTAGGAGAGTAGATGGAAAAGGTCAGAATTACATTGTCTGGGGGAGTAAATGCTTCAACCCTGCAATCAAACAGAAAAGGTCATATCACTGGTGATTAAAAACTCAAATTAATACCAAACTAAACCTACTGCATGTGCCAACACACGTTCTAGAAGTACAAGTGCCACGTTCTTCTCTGTAGGTCAACTAACAGCAAGGGCATAGCCACAGGCAGACCCTCTCCAGCTCTGCTATTCTACTAGCAAGAGTGTCCAAAACTACCAGAGTGAAGGAAAACGCATTGCAGTCACCACATTTCTACCTGCTCACTGTGTTTTCTGTCATTAGACAACCTCAATGTTCTCCCATTCCTAAGAAACCTGCAATGAAAGGGCAAAACTCATCTGAGCACTAAAGTAATATTGTTTTAAAGCCAGAGCAAGCACCACAAAGTCCAGCCCTTACACAAGAGGTGGGATCCAGTGGAGACTGGGATTTTTTTATTTTTTTTTTTGCCAGGTTGGCCTCTGTTTTTTCACTATAGGACTGGTATGAGGAATGGGAGCTCCCTGGTGGCAAAATATGAATTTGCAAAGATGGACTTTCCATGGCCCATGCTTTTCCCTGCTCACATGGAAGCCTTAGGATAACACAATCCTGAGCTGCCCTCTCCCAGGGCACTAAGACCAGTCAGACCTGAACACAACAGTGTCTAGTGCAGGGGTGCCTGTTTCAGAGGCCAGCACAACTCCCAGCTCTTCCTCACAAGCCCAGCATCCCTTTCTCCAGCCCAGGCATGCGAGCTGTGCTGGGACGCGTATTCACAGGCCAGGACATACCTGGTTTGGTTAATAACAAAATCAACAGCAGTCAGATTACTGTCACCCATCCAAGTTTCATGACACCCCAAAAGAGAAGTAAGACCTAGCCAAAATCCAAAGGAATTTGGGTGAAAAAGAGCTTGGACTACCATGACATGATTTTCACAAAACAAGAGGCCTCTACTTTTTCCTACCTGAATTTTAGCACTGCCTTTTTAGGCAACAGTCTCAATCAAATGCCCCATCGGCCCTTAAACATTGCAGCAGAGCTCTCATTAGGGGTAGAAATGAGCCAAGACACACACTCTTATTTAATAACATGAAAAGAGTCCCAGTTTATTCTTCTTTACAGCTCAGTTAGCCTGACTCCAACTATTCACTGACTCTGGCTGCAGCAAACTGCTACTGTGGGGTCCAACTGCAAACTCTGACTGCTGGTTATTTCCTGCTGGAATATGACCGCAAGTATTTCCTTGCTACCTCTGACCATAGGCTTTTACCTAGCTCAACTATGACCACAGGCTCCAACCCCATCAGAGCCAGACTGACCTCACAGCAGATCTTTTACAGCAGCAACTCTTCCTTGTTTCATTCTTGTGTTTCTCTGGATTGTTCCTTCTTCCTCAGGGCTCTTCTACCTCCTCAAGGTCCTCTTCCTTCAATATCTCCTTCTCCAAAGTCCTCCCTCAAGACCAGCTAACCCACCCCTCTTATCACACTTACCCTTGTTAGTCACAGCTGCAACCCATTAAGGACAAGGCCAGTTCCTCTTCTTTGGTAATTAGTACGACTGTGAAGTATAAGGGGTGAGATCTCTTATAATCCTTTCTTTTACACCTATACTTAAATAGTTAGGGTCTCAGGGGAACTGGAGGAACCAAACCATGTCATCTCACAACAGACAGCTCACATACAAAGTTTGCTCCTTAAGGCCTACCCTGACATCTGGTTCTGAGCTGAGTGCCACTGCTCCACTCTCTCTGAAGATCAGCTGGCTCACAATCTGGACACTCCTGGCATATCTAGTCCCTCCAAGGGACCTGGAAAAGAGAGCCAACAATGGCATATCACCAATCCTTTCTGGCTTGTGCTCTGCCCTGCAACCCCAGCATGCAGATGAACAATGCTCATGCAACCTTGGACAGTTCTTTATACTCTCAGCCCAAGGCAGAAGTCTCCTGCCCAGATCCCTCTCCTGCAGGTGTAGCAAACGCCAGGACTCTTCACAGGTTCAGTTGATGATGAGCCAAAACCAGAAAGGATGAAATCCAAAGGTAGAAGCACAATGCCAAACTCAGGACGTTCCTGCCTGCACGTGGGAGTCTGGCAGACCATCTAGATAACCTCCTGCTGCCAGCTGACCGCCTTTGTGTATCCTCCCCAGATATCTTCCGCGAGGAAGAGGATACCAGGCTAGACAGACCTCTGACCTGACCCAGGACAGCTCTAATCAGAGTAGAGCTGTCACATGTCAGGCCATAGCAGCCTGCCCTTGGGCAGTGCCCTCTGCAGCTCCCTAACGCTTTCTCAGACTGAGAAATTGCACCATGCTCCAGGAATGACCCAGAGCTGGAAAAGTTTGTCTCTGTAAGAAATAGTCACAGCAGCTGGGGATAAACAAGAACATCAGACAGGTGGGCAAAGCCACAGAGGAGCCCAAAGCCTCAGAAGAGGGGGGTGGGGGGAAAGAGAGGAAAATAAAAAGGAGACAAAAAATAGCTGAAAACTGCTAGTTTGCATCTGGTTGAGAAAGTCAGGACTGCTCTCTGACAAATTCCTTTAGTGCCACCAGATGGTGCCGTGCCTTCAGTCACCAGCAGGCAGCTGGTCTGGGACAAATCCTCCCTCGGCTCCAGCGCTGTCCCATGGGCACTGCCCTCAAACTGCTGGGAAAAGGGAAGAGACAGCCTCGCTCTGCCCCAGGGCCTGGCCTCCCCAGCGGGACATCTCCCAGCTTCAGGGCCAGTTCCACCTTGAATCTGGGCCTGAGACAGTCGGGATCCGGGAGAGGAGGGGAAATGAGTCTGGAAGCCGGTGGAGCTGAAGGGAAGGTCAGGAGTACCTTTTTGAGCACTGCAAGAGCAAAGCATCATATGTTGGGAGAAAGACTTCTGTAATGGGAAATCTGGCAGGGAAAACACTGGCCAGGAGTTGTGTTATGGTTACATTCAAGTGTTTTTGAACCAGCAGAGATGCCAGAGTCCTAGGATAACAGGGTAGCCTGCTCAGGGAAGAAGTTGCTCTTGCTGGCCAGATTCAGCCCATACACCATTGACTGGCAAGCTGTGCTTCCTGGCCCCCTTCAGAAATGCTGCTGTAACCATGCTCCTTCCTAGCACTCACATGCAGCCTGTGGGGTGAGCACCCATCCAGAAATGTGAGCTGTACCACTCAGGTAATGAAAAGGCTCAGAAGGAAACCACTGCTTGCTGAAGACTGGGAATACACAGGCTCACCCAGCTGGTCTATGTCCCCACAGCAGCCAGAAGAGAGCCAGCACATCAAGCACAGGCCACCAGTACAGATTCAGGCACACACAACAGATCTAAAGAGGGTGGTGGGAAAGGAATACTCCACTCACACTACCCTAATTTTCATTGGAGACTTCCCACAGCCATTTCCCTGGACAAGACCAACCACAGCAGGTATATATAGTTCACCATGACCCAGCTGTCAACCCAGAGCTATAAATACAGCTAGAGCAGAGATACAGCTATCAAGCCACTCTTGACTCCATTCATAATCTATCCACATCCTGCAAGCCCACAACACAGATAGGAGAGAGGTAAAGGAAACTGCCAGAGGCTCCCACTGCACACTTGCTGGAAACACAGCCAAGAACCTCTTCTTTCCCAGTGTCTCTCTCTGCAATGTTCTCCTGCTCCTCCACCTCACCTGGCACAGCCCAAGTAGCAGTAGTGGTAGGAGTGTTATCAATCCATTTATAAGGCTCAGGTTCACCAGGAAAGCAGTCCTTTTTGAGACTACCTAATGCATTGGAAGTCAAAAAAACTGATATGCTTGCTCTCCTCAGCACCACCCATATCACTGCTGGCACAGCCAGCTCCTATAGCACTCAGACCCATCCAGACCCAGGCTGTGGGCAGATTTGTCCTGCAGCCCATCCCAGTTGTGCTCTACAGGCATTTCCAGTGCTGTGGCTTCTCTCCAGTGTCACAACATCCATAGCTGTTGTTGGGAAATGAGTGCTTACCTCCCCATACTCACCTCTGCAACTCAGGCCTCCAGTAACCACCCTAAATTCTCAGAGCATTCTCCAGAAATCATAGTCCATGCTACTTAATTATCTTTTGACAATTTTGAAGGGCCTTTCACTACCCTCTACCAAATCCTCCACAGCTATAAGGTGTTGTTGATGAGCATCCATCATGCTAACTAATATGTCTCATTGCTTCCTTTTTCATTACCCCATGCATTTCTTATGGCTAGACAGTAAGCAGATTAGGGGTGGGGATTTTCCAGTCTATGCCTGTACATCACCTTGCCCTATACATGGGGTAGGGCTAATTCACCTCCCATCTAATCTTACCCACAGAAGCCCTCCATAAAATGAACTCCCAATTTTAACAAGAGCCAAGCTCCCCCCATTCCAGAGAGCCAAACCCAGACAGGTTCAATAAGTGGCCATAGCTCTGACAAACACAGACAGACTTAATAAAGCCAGAATAAGGGGCCATCCTGCACGAGCAACGCACCTCTAAAAGGTTTTGTTATTCTGATTCAGCTGAGCACAAACCCTGTCATAAGAAAACTAAACTGCTACAACAACCCTCTGTCTGGGTTACAGAGTGTGAGGAGTGGGGTTCACTAACTCAGGAAATAAAATCATTATTAAAGGCATTGCAGATAGCAAATACTAATGGCATCAGCAGCAACCACCTCCACATCTGGAGCAAAGCCCACATAAGCCACAAATGCTTATTCTCCAAGAAATCCCTGCAGTCGTGCCGCATTCAGTGTAGCAGCACTATCATCTTACATGCGCAGAGCAGAGATGGCCGGAAGGGTCGGGCGTTACCCTGTAAAGGCAGTGAAGAATTCAGCACACTCGCCACAAATTTCCTGCCCGAGGCTGTGAGAGCCTGCAGCCTCTCTGGGATCAGCCTTCCCCCGCTGTAAAAGGGGCTGCACACACACAGCCCTGTCTCACGGCAAAAGCTCTGGAGCATGCAGGGAACACTGCAAAGCGTTTGGGTAATGCAGGCAGAGATGTTACTTAAAGCTTTACCCACTGATTCAAGGCCTTACTGTACTCCACACAAGCCTCCCTTCTCAGACAGACTCAGGGATTTAAGATCCAATTCCGGTGTATGCAGGGAAAACACATCATTGTAAGTTTGTACATTGCTTGTTTTGAGATTTAAGCAAGAGTTGTGCAGTGGCCAGCCCTTAAGCTGATCCTGGAGCAAGATGTATTTCATTCTCACCATAAAATGTATTTCAGACAGGCTTTAGTGGCAACAAAATCAAAGAGGAAAAAAAAAGAAAAAGCGCCAGGTAGGAGAGTAGCTTAATGACATTCTTGTTGACTTAAATTAATATGAAGCTGTTTCACTGCTGAGCTGCTTTCTTTTGTTATTTCCTCCTTTGTCCTTCTAGTGGAGAAAATGCCCCGGGGGTAATGAAGCACTGAGCTGACTTCCCCATCCCACTCAATCCAGACCAATTCTGATGAGGCTGATAAAATTCACCCAGTCTTACAGCAGCAAGCAGGGTCAAATTTTAGACTGGTTACTTATAGCCCGCAGTTTTTACCATGTGGAAGTTAGAAGGATTGCAACCTGCAGCAATTGTGGAAGTTGATAGCAAATTAAAGAGAGTAAGGACTCTTCCTGGCATTCATCTGTAGAAATTTAGGAACAGCCTTTTCATTACTGTAAAAATAGCAAGTACTGATAAGCAACATCTAGCTCTGATCTGCACTAAATCTGAAATTGTAATACAGAAAAAGCAGGAAACTAATGTAAAGGAGAAAAGCAGCTTATCCAGACTCACACCATGGACTAGGATAGGGCTTTGGACCAAATACCAGCCCCAGGTTCCTGCATCCTCTCTGCTGCACCACCTCCTCAGAAAAGGGATGGAGCATCAAAGCAGAAATCACCCTTAGATTCTCCTGTTCCCAAATTTCCCTTTAAATTTTTACTCCAGCACACCTGCTAAGCAGAATGTTTCAGCAATGCACAGCTATGGGCTCCTTGTGGGGCTTTTTCCTGCCAGAGAAATAGCTATGACTGTAAGGTTTACAGAGACTTTCTGTTCCTGTCTAAAATTATCTCTGCTGATCCTTGCAACGCCAAGACCACAGAGCCAATATTCCACAAGCCCTGAGAAAAAGGCACTGTATTTCAGGCACACTCAGCCAGTGTTGTTACAGCAGCATCCATCAGCCACAACCAAAGCTCTGGGTCACCGCCGTGCACGGGGGGACACTGCCTGTTCCATTGCTGCATCAGACAGCACAGAGAGTCAGGGTCTGGGTGCTCTGTGGTTGTTCAGCCAAACAGGAGCCTCTGCTCCAACTGCGAGATCGGGGGAAAGTGCATGAAAAGAAGGCAGCTGGATGCAGGCAGATGGGGGAAGCAGGGCTAAGAGAGAGACAACAGCAATTAGCATAAGCAGCGGCAGCCTCAGCCCACCAGCTGCTTTGCCGATTGTCTGCCTCGCCGATTTCCAACAGCAAAACAGCAATTTAGCGACAAGCACAGTCAGTAGCCAAGGCTGCCCCTCAGGACTGAAACTATCAGGGAAAACAAACGATTTCCATGGTACAAAAAGCATGGCTTGCAAGGCTGTGATGTAGGAGTTTGCCTAAGTAAGGCATAGAGCTTGCTGCTCAAAACAGACACCAAATACTTCAGAGTGAAAGGCTAAAAAAGGAAGGTTTTAGAGGAGGAAATGAGTCAGTAGCTTGGAGGACGGGAGGGGGAGTTCAAATAGCTGAGGCATCTAAAGTAAGCAAGTAGTCACCATTTCAAAAGCTACAAAGTCAGCGAAGTGCATGTATCGATCTGAGGTTTTTGTTGATGTAGGGTCTCATTCAAAAAGTGGAGTCCACGGGTGACTTTTTATATTGACCATGCTGGATTTTGAAGTGATCCTTCACTGAGCAGACATTTGCCAACTGCAGCTCACACTGGTGTTTCTGACTGGAGCTAAAGTGGTCACCACCAGCTACAGGATTGCTGGAATCTCTCTGGGTGCCCCCTGGCTGAGGGATGGAATTTTGGGGGGCGGTGTGTGTGTAGTGGGGGGAAGTTTCAGGCTGATTGCAAGTACCATGTGCCTTAAGAGAGGGAGGCGGGTTCACCTTTCATGATGGTTCATTGAAACGTACAGCCCAGCTTATTTATAGCACCAACACTATGGCGAAAAAAGGCAAAGCTGGTTCAGTGTTGAAAAGAAGAGCTAGTAAAAACCCTCTTCTTCTCCACAATACTATTCACAGCATTCATGTCTGTCAGTGGGACAACCTCATATTGCACTGAGAGGCTGGGGACAAAGGGTTCTCACCCCAAGAAAGCTTTATCCTCACTCATCACACACCAGAACAGCTGTAACAGGGTGTGCAACACACTAAGCCAGAGGTGTTGGTGTCGGAGTGGCAGTAAGTTCCTCACCTTTGCCCAGGTCCTTGTGCCATCCAAAGGCTGGCACTGACAGAGAGGAAACTCAGAAACAGAAGAGAATTTCCTCCTGCCTTCCCCAAACCAGGGAGCTCCCCCTGGGTTCAGGCACCAAGGGAAGAGCTACAGAATACAGTTTTGACAGGACCCTGCTGCAAGCCTGGGCTGAGAGAACCCCAGCACCACAAAGGGTCGGGCTGATGCTTAAGGTGACAGGCACATGAGGAGAGGGCTGTCAGGTCAGAGAGCAGCACAGGGCTGGAGAAGCAGGCTCCCTTTCCCTACACAACCAGCAGCACAGGATCAACATGCCATACACACTGTTAATCCCCAGCAGGCAGCTCTGGGGCAGGGCTGGAGCTCCTAGTGCCCATGCTGGAACAGCAGTGCAGGGGCTGTGGAGCACTGTGCTAAGGCAGGCTGGTACCACCATAACCACACACTTGTCCATGTATTTTCGTGCACAGTTCCTGCCTCAAAGCACCACATCCGTGGTATTTAGCCTCACTGGGCTACACTGTTTTGTCTTTTGGGGGATGAAACATTTCAAAAAACTATTGTGGTTGTTGGTGAGTGAGTGCCCTTCCCCAGAGCAGGCACATCTTTCTCATGAGGCAGGAAAAAGCGAGAGTTTTCTCTTACTCTGCTGGTGAATGAGTTCTTGTCCCTGTTGTATTTTGTTTAACTGATTAGATACTTTCTCAACCTACTGCAACATTTCCAAAACCACCTTGTGGAACAGACTGAGCCAAGAGGCCAGTTCCACCTCATTTGCCTTATGGATTACCTTATAAGTACATAGCATGAAATAGCCCCAGCCCCGTTCTCATGGCCTTGCATCATCTCCTCCCCTCCTCCCCAGGATGTGTCACTTCTGCACCCCTCTGTCAGAGTGAAACCCATCTACCAAGAGTAAGCCCGGAAGTAGATGATGTGGGTAGCAACAGACAAATTACCCACATCAATTACGACTAGAAAGCACAGCTGCCCCAGGTTTCTGCTATGCACCACTGCAGATGGAGGTCTGCTGTGGCACTGCCACATGGTGCTGACCACCACTGCCTTGATTTCCTCTCCAAGCCACAATCACAGCAGGAAGGCAGGACCAGTAGTCCAGAGAAACAATCAAAGGACTGAAGCTCTCCCTACTACACAGGCACTTTATCTGACTTGTTTTAGAGCTACGTTTCAGAATGGGAAAAAAATCAAACACGTCCCTGTTCATTTCTTGTTAATACTTCCAAAGTAAGTCAAGATTTGGGGTCAAATTTAAACATTCCTTGATTAAATGTATCAGAAAGGGGACTAGGGAAGAACTATTCACTCAGGCAAATTAAAGTTTGAGTCGTCCTGGTAGGTCTTTTGCTAGTTTCATTACAAATCTGATGCAAGAGCTTTTGTGAAAAGGAACCCATGGCAGGAATAAGTCACCCAGCATAAAAGCCTGATGAAACAGGATGGCCTGTTCAATGGCACCCATCTTCAGCACGGGGTCTTTCAGCAACTTCTCTCTCATGTGAACAGGCCTAACAACATCTACAAAGAGCATCTCTTGGAGTAGCCTGCGAAGAGGGGAAAAATCAAACAAAATTTAAACCCCCTTTAACTAGAACAGCAGTATGGATGAAAACTGTAAGGCATGTAAGCATTGCTCACACCTTTAATAGTGAAGCTTCATGGTAGTTTTAATGAAGTATTGTTTCTTCATACCCCAGCCCTGAAATCGCCGCCATTGACTCTTGGTTTTGTTTCCTGCTTACAGAGAAGCACAGACTCAACAAAATAAGCTTTTGATGCTGAGGGCTTTTTGCTCATCGACTCAAGCCGGGAACATCACTCCAGTAAGGATTCGGCGATAAAAACCCTAACTTTCTATACATTTTGTACCATCAGCAGATGCCTTTGTACTGATTACAAGCAGCCTGAGCCTGGCTGGCCAAAACCACTAAGAAATGACTATTTCATCAGGGCGAGCAGGACTGTCATGAGCACACAAGAGCAGCTCCTCCGAGCGCCCTGGCCTGCTTTGTCAGGGCCGCCTTTGTCCCAGCACAGCCCGCCCGCTGTCTGGGCCGCGGGGATGGAGCAGGGCCGGGATCCGCGATCGGCGGGCGCCGGCAGGAAGCGCTGGGCTCCTGCC
>VWZU01010892.1:693690-728932 GCA_013397095.1 Sterrhoptilus dennistouni
TTTTTTAATTGCTTTCCTGCTAATCTCTCCTCGTATTGTCAATAACCTTTCTTCTTGTCGGGAGAGAAAATAAAAGCTGAATTGAGTTTTGATTCCTTCCCCTGGCAAAAGAGACCAAATAAAGCAAAATAAAAACTTGAGTCTAGCTGGCAAGATTTGTCTACAGGTGATATGCAGGTGACTCTGTACTTCTTGCTGGTTTATGGTGTGCAAATTATGGCCTGCTATATAACAGCAGTAAAAGGCTGTTACTTCTGTTTCCTCTCAGGCTTCAGATCCGAGTTAAAGCCTTGGCCTTTCAGATGTACAGGGTGTGCCCTGTAAATGGAGCTGTTTCTCTATCCAGCTATAAGTAAGCAGGGAATGTGGGCTTTTCCAGACTCCTGAAGTCACTGGTGTTCCCACACTGTTGCTGGTCCCTGGGCTGAAGTTAAAGTAGCTGCTCCTTGCATTTCCTCCTTGCTTTGCTGCCTTTCCTGCTCTGTAAAGTGGGGATGTTAATATCAGATGTGTTTTCTTGAGTGCTCAAATAACAGGTTAGACACCAAGCAGTATTTAATATCTTTACATTTTCAGCTGGCTTGTCGGCCTTAGGTGACACCTTTCCAGAGGCCTGATTTGGCAAAACTTTCTTTCAGCCAGGCTGTTACCCTCCCTTTTTGCTGAGTGCTCCCACAACTACCGTGGCTTAGTTTTCCCCTCAAGTTGCTGGTGGTGGCCCAGGACATTCCATTGAGTGGCAGTGCAAGGGACAGCTCTGTCCCTGAAGGGTGCTGTCCTGGACCAGCCGGGTGGAAATAGGTTTAACAGAAAAAGTATTTATTGCAGAGATGTACTGTGACACATTGGTGAGTCAGAGGGAAATGCCACATGGCTCCACAGGCAGCTCTGGTGGTGGCAGGGAATTTCAGAGATAGATAGGAGGGAGGATAAGCCAGGCATGGGAGAAACAGGGTTTGCTGAAGAAACTAAGAACCAAATACATACCAATAATGTGACCAGCAAGTGTGGGAGCACGGTGTTCTCAAATCTGCCCTTGCAATTAAACAAGGCATGCTTTAATACATTCTTGGTGTCAGATTCTGGAAAAAAATTGATGATGTTTTCCAAGAAGCAAAAGTTTCCAGTTGAGTTCACCCTGATGTGTACAATGGGTGCGTGTGATTCCCAGACAAAACAAGTCAAGAATTGCATCTTTTAATTTCTCTGGAGATAATGCATGCCCAGGCACCACTATGGAGAGTTCTTGGGCTCTAATCACTGAAGGGAAAACCAAGAGTCTGAAATTCTCAAGGCTTAACCCCGAATTTAGTCCTTTAAACTTTTCTTGAGGCAAACTAAATCATTAGTTTAAGGTCTTCTGAGCTGTCTTACAGTTGAGGAAAAAAAAAGACTCTTCTTGGGTAGAATGTTTTAAGTATTCCAGAAAAATACTGGAGCTCACAGCAATTCCTAACAAAAGAGGAATTGAATTTCATTATGTCAAAGTTGTGTTTTAGTGCAGGCTTGCTACAAATCCAGTTTATCAGGTGTCTGGCATGTCTCTCACTCCTGGAATGGCTTTTCTGTATATGGGGATTTTCTTGAGAAAGCTTTGGATTATTCTTCAGTCTTCCCCAGTTTAGATTAAATTTCAGTTCAGCTACTTGGCAGTGGAGGCAAAATGTTGGGAGCTCGTAGTGGAGGCAGCTGGGTCTGGTTGCTGCAGTTGGAAGCCTGCTGGACAGAAGGCTCCCTCTTTTGGCTGCGCAGTGGAGGGAGGGCTCTGTGCTCTCCCAGGACTTCTGCAGAGCTCTGCACTTGAGGCAAGAGCGAGACCATAAACAAGAGCCGCTGTGTTCCTGCAGTGCTGCTGACAAGGCGGTGAATGCAGCCCCTGCCTCGGGTGCCTGCAGGAGGCTGTGTGAGATTCCCTGGGGACACTGCCCTGAGTGCCATGGGTAATGTGGGAGGGGCCTCAGCCCCCAGCGAGTGCTGTGTCTGCAGCGGTTGCATGGAGGTGCTGAGGGACAACTCAGTTGTGCCGATTCTCTCAGAGACTCATTTTGTCTCTTCTTTCATGAATGTCTCCCTGAATGTGCTGTCCTGGCATCATTTTCCCATCTGGCACTTAGGTGGCTTGCCTGCTTGCTGCTGCTTTGTTGCAGTTAAGGGTCTGTCCCCTACACTGAAAAATGTCACCAGCTGGCTGATGGTCATGGATCCCACAAGGGCCTGCAGTATGTGCTGCTCACTGAACCAACCCCATGTGACAGTCCAGAGCTGGATAACTGCTTCCATCCTGGAAAAGGAACAGGACTGGGCTGGCTGCTGGAGCTCTACAGCGTTCAAGCCACAATGCACAAAATAATAACCAATGTGCTGTATTGAATCCTCTGAGCAGAGCCATATCTGGCCAAAGAGGGCAAATCCAGACTAACAAGTGTTTACTCTGTCATTACTGGGAGGGTGGAGGCTTCTCACCAGCTCTTCTTCTGGACAAGAGAGCAGAAATGAGGTTAAAATGTCGCTTGAGGACATATATTTAGAGTCTGGCATTTCTCCTTGTTCCAGTGCTCTTAGTAGTCATTCTGTTGCTGTTCTACACAGAGTGGTTGCAACTACCTTAAAACAAAAGCTGCCTGGTGTTCGAGTTTTTTCCTTTTAAAGTATGTTTGTGAAGCCATTTGTGGCTGGTACAGGCCCGGGGTTGAAGAGGAGCCCTACAGTTAGGACATTAGATCCTCTTTTTGGAGGATTGCACTGCCTTATTTCAGCCCATACTGTAACACAGCTATAGGGTGTTCTCAGATGGAACAAATCTGCATTGTCCCTGGTAGCACAATGGCTGCTAATGTCAGCTTGTGTCATGAATCCAGGGGTTGTACAGCAGCTGTGAAAAGCAGTAGCACCACCTACTAACAGCCTTTTGCTTTGGAAAGCTAAAAAACCCAGTTGTCACTATTGTCTGTCCCTTCAGCTTCTGGTCAGTCTTAGTTATCAGCCGAAGTTTTACAGTGAATTTTGAGTTTCCAGACTAAATACTTTCAACATTTTTGGAATCTGAACTGACTTGCCAGCAGTGCTCAGATTCTTTTTTAAGGAACAGCTTGTCTCCTAACTTGGAGACAAGTTTCTGGCTGTGTAGTAGCACAACCAAATGCACATGACTGCACAGTTTGCATCAACCTGCAGCTCTTGCTGCTGCTTCTGGCTCTAAGGTGAGCATTAACCTCTGCTTTCAAAGTTACCATGACTTGGCGCAAGGGAATTATTATTTGTTGTAGTGTTCAAGCAAAGCTCAAGAATTGACAAAGGTAGGTGACATTTACTGCTTTTCCATGATAAATAGCCTCATTTCCATGCCAGTTCAGACTTTCTGTGCATTTTCTTAGAATCTTGAGGGGGTTTGTGACTAATACCCAAGTCTTGCCATCTGTTGCCAGCTACTGAGGTGCCATTAGTTAGAAAATAAACCCCAGGGAGGAAAAGGGTTTTCTTGAATTCACTTTGGATTTGTCCTTAGTCAATAATAGGATAGCTGCACTGTTTGCTTTGTTAGGTTAACTTTGTGTTGTTTAGAGTCTTCCCAAAGATTCTCTTGCCCACACCAAACACAGGGACAGGAGGAGAAAGACCTTTATTCCTCATTAGCTCTCAGTCACACTCTGACAAAGTGCAATGTCTCTGTATGGAGGAGGTGACACAGGAATGAGTCACTTTTGAGTCCATGTTCGCACTGTTGCCTGACTTTATCCTGAAATAAGCTTTCTCCATGTACTTTCCTCACCTTATTGGTGATATGCAGAAGGATGCCACACAGCTGAGGCACGGTGGCTGAATTGCTGTTCTCCTGTCCCAAAGTAAGTACAAGCAATTCTGCATAGATTGCCACTTACAGACTGACCATGCATTGTAAATCTTGAAGGAGGTCCCCTTATATTTAAGTAAATCCTGAAAGAGCACTGTTCTCCATCCTAAAGAAAAGCTGTCTCAGATTGCTGATTGATGAGATTGCCCTGGTTTTATGCCACCAGCGCATGGGAGCTCTACATATCAAACTCCATGGTAATAGATTCTGCCAGCTCTGCCACCTCTCCTCACTAGGTTAGCAGTGCTATGCCACCCACCCAGAGTTACAGGAGGAGGGATGTTGATAGAAAAAGGAAAATCTGGGCTCATCTGAGGTCCTCTGTGGTAGGCACTGGTCAAGGCTTTAAAAAATCCCCACACATTAAGGTAGGTGTCCAGTCCATAACTGTCTCTCAAAGACAGCCTCAGCACTGAGCAGTTCCCCTGCACCTCTGTCCCCCTGGTTTTGCAGCTGAACCCTGCTGATTCTTGAAAATGCAAAAGAAATCCCTTGAGCTTGCATTTTGGGGCTGAAGATAAGTTTTTTAAAAATGAAGAGCAGGCTTTAGCCTTTTTCAGTTGCGTATCTCGCCTGCTGCTGTACCCAACTTTTGGTACTGCTGACTGTGCTCGTAGCAGTGACGTGTCATGGTTTGCACATAGGGAGGAAAGCAGTTTTCCTTCTGATAGATGGATATGAGTAATGTCATTTGAATTCGGAAGACAAAAAAACAGTGAGGGAGGAAGCAGGATTCTAAAGGAATCTCATTGTTTATACTGTGTGTAGCATTTTGAACAGATAGAGTTATTCAGTACTGGACAGGCTTCAATTTGGCCTTTACTGCTCTGGCCATGATGTCCTTCGAGCAGTGCCTGCTGGCTTCCCACATTTGCAGTGTTCACTCTTGCACAGCTGCTTTTAAGCTCTCCAACTTCATGCAGTCTGAGAACAAAACTCAGATGTAAATGCTTCTACTTTTTTTCTGACTGATTCCCAGAAAAGCATCAGACTGAAAATGAAGTTCAGCCTTTTGTCATTCTTGCTCGGTCTTGTCCTCTTTATTCTGTGCAGCTGCCTTTAACCTCAGATTGATAATGCTGCATGTGCACCTCTTGTTCCAGCTTACAACAGGGGAATATGATACCACTCACTACAATTTCCCAGCTGACTCCAAGGTGGGCGGGAAATGCTGAGAAGGCTTGAGCTTGCTTTAAAAATTGCTGGAGTAGGTGCTGGGAGGTAGAGACTTTTAACTGTTAAGACTTGCAAGTTCTCTGAAATACTGAATTCAGAGCAACTTCCCAAAGTTGTTTTGTTCAGCTAAAAACTACCACTGCAGTCCCAGTACCCTACTACATTCCCCTTGATCTCTAAACTGAGTCCATGTGGTAGGTGTGGAATTTGGCCAGTTTTACCTCTGCTCCTAAAGTTGCTAGCAGACGTGCTGGAAATGGCTGGGAAACTTTGAACAGAAGATCCTTGTGGGCTTGTCCAGCCAGCCTGAAACGGGGAAGAAAATTCAGCTGCTGTAATGCTGAAGGATCTGCCACAGCTGAATCTCAGAGAACAAGGGGCTGGCGTGCCTCTGTAAAACTCACCCAAAACAATGTTCTGGTGTAAGTGGGATTGTGCCTTCTTGGGAATAGTTTTTGGTTTGGCAGCCGGCTGTGGGCAGCAGCGAGACTCCAGATTCTTTACTTGGCTTTGGAAAAGAGGGCTTGCAGCCTTTTCTGATGAGACTCTCATGCTACAAGTGACTATTGCAAGAATCTATTGTCTTCTAGCCTTGGATTTAAGGTAGTGCCATCATGTAGCTGGGAAAATAAGGGGTGAAAGGCCTGAAGGTGTTTGCTGTGCTCTTTGCAGGCCTCTGGAGTACAAGTGGCCGATGAGGTGTGCCGTATCTTCTATGACATGAAAGTGCGGAAGTGCTCCACGCCGGAAGAGATCAAGAAGAGAAAGAAGGCTGTGATCTTCTGCCTCAGTCCAGACAAAAAATGCATTATTGTGGAGGAAGGCAAAGAGATTCTGGTGGGAGATGTCGGAGTGACAGTCACCGACCCTTTCAAGCACTTTGTGCAGATGCTTCCCGAGAAGGATTGCCGCTATGCCTTGTATGATGCAAGCTTCGAGACCAAGGAATCCAAAAAAGAAGAGCTGATGTTTTTCTTGTGGTAAGCCACCTTCCCAACTCTCTCATTCCTAACATACAGTCCAGGCTCTGTGGGTGAGTTCTCTGAGTGTTTGTATTGTCCAGGCTGGGAAAATGGCGTGTTTAAAGTGAGCTGGGCGGCCTGATGCCGGTATTCTGGAGCCATGAGATGTTCCACTTGTCCATATTGGGTAGTATACTGCTTCTGTCTAGGCTGGATAATCAGGGTCACTGATTTCACTCTCTGTGGTGTCTCCCACTAGGGCACCAGAACAAGCACCTCTCAAAAGTAAGATGATCTATGCAAGCTCCAAGGATGCAATCAAAAAGAAGTTTCAAGGTACGTAATATAACTAAAACTTCTAACTCTGCTTGTCCCTGGAGTATACAGCAAGGCTTAATTAGTTTAGGTTTGGGAGGAGGGTTTTTTTGTTGTTTTTTTTATATGCTAGTGAGAAGTGAAGTGTCATATGACTGAGCTAAAATGAGCTCTGGCTCTAATTTACATTATCTGACAAAATTTCAGAGGCACTAGGACAGTGCTCAGGACAAGAGCAGGTTTTGCGATGTGTGGTGGACCATATGGAGCAGCACATCTGCACCATACAGGCAAGAAACCATTAGATTCATGACACAATGCTGGATTTTGTGCAGAGCTGCCTCAGTGGCAGAGCACTTTCATCCCTGTGTCAGTTAAAATGCAGTCTCATAAACTGACTGTGCTGTAGTAAGTCAGTCTGGCTGATGGCCAGGTAGCACTCTTCAGCTCCTCAGTCTGCACTGTTCCAAAAGCTTGCACTGTGCAAGACTGACAGGACCTCTGTGCAGCCATGCCAGCCTTCACAGGATGGCTTGCCCAGGGACTGGAGTTGCCATGGGAGAATGTTGTGTGCTGCACATGTGGAAGTTGAGAAAAAGAAATCCCGAGGAAATTCTGCTTTTCACCATATAAGGCAGACATGGGTTGGGCTCTCCAGCGTTAAAAAGGAAAAGAAAGCACTGTTGATTGCATAGCCCAGCTCTCAGTCTCTGCCTCTCAGGTTTGCAGTGTGAATGCTTTCAGCCACCTCTGCAAAGCCAGTGGAAGCTGAATGAGCCTCTCCATGTGCTAGCCTGGAGCTCCCTCCCCTGCTCTATCCAGGGCAGCACAAGAAATGAGGGGCTTGCTCTAAGAGCCTGCCATGAAAGGCCAGCAGTCTGAGCACTGAGCTAGTGACAAATTTCTTCCTACATGTCCCTTCAGTGACATTTGGTGTGCCGCCAGATGTCTCTTGGGACATGTCGGGGAAAAACCGTGGAATTCCCTAAGCTAAGGCAGGACTTGTCTGCTTGAGTGACTGGATTGCTTCTTCTAATATTACTACTAGGTATGTTTCTTTGATTGCTTACCAGCATGTTGAAATACTGCATTATTGAGTGTTTTGCCTCTTTTTTTAGGCATAAAGCATGAATGCCAAGCAAATGGGCCAGAGGACCTGAACCGAGCTTGCATTGCTGAGAAGCTAGGAGGCTCCCTAGTCGTAGCTTTTGAAGGAAGTCCCGTGTAGATGTCTTACAGTGCCACAATTCTACAAGCATTCCATGTTTTAATAGATCAGTATATAAAGCAAACATTCTAGGCAAGGGTTTCACTAACAGTAGGGAAGCTGTCTTGTAGAATAAAGTAGATTTTGGAGATGTAGCTCGTATGTACAAATGACCCTAAATAAATCAAATTAAGGATTTATCTTGGTGTATTAATATTTGCATTGGTTGTCCAGCCCAGTACTGTCCCCAATGGATTAACACTAAAGGTCTCCAAAAATTTGAGCAGTGTATCACAAAAGGTGGAGACGTGAGAACGATCTGGTTCCTGTTCTTGCCTTTCTAAATAGTAACAAGTGAAATTCAAAAACGTTCCCCTGTAACCATTTAAGACAAAACTTAAAACCTGTAGTTTAACTTCAGCTAAAGCAGCCTGTTAGCATCAAAACTGGGTTAAATTCTTAGTGCTTGCAGTTGCAGAGCTGTACTAAAAAATCCTAATTATGAAGCTAGACATAAAACAGACACACTTTTTCTGGAGAAATAATCCTAATCCACTCTCTTGTAAACTCACGGTGCAGTAATAATATTTGAAGGTTCACTTGTTCTGTAGGTTTAATTTTCTTGTTATGAAGTGTCTTGAGGTCTCTTTCCTCCTGAGTGATTCTATAGAAGTTGCTTTTTCTGTTGACATAGTTTAATTTAGAACTACCTTTCTCTAATATACACTTGCTAGTGGATCAGATGCTTCTGAGGCTTTTATAAATGCAGAGTCTTGTATCAGAGCTCTCCAGTTATGGGAGTAAAATGAAAAGGAACCACAACTTCAAAAATGGTATTTTCAGCCCCAGTCTTTGGTCACTTGGTCCATTTGTCCATAATTACTATTGATTTAACTTAGTAGAACCAATCAGCCTGACTAATATGGCTTGATCTGGGCTTTTTGTCTGTTAGCTTCTTTAATTCTGTAGAAATGCATGGAAATATCACCTACTAGAAAGTTTGACCTGAAATGCCTTTTGTATGGGGGGTAGAGAACATTCCTGTGCCAGCTGCAGAGATCTTAAAAGCTTCCATGTTTCATCAGTGGTTGATTAAAGCTGTTTCCTTCGTGTAATGTGTACATGGGAGTTGCATAGAGTTTTCTTGTATGTCTGTAGAGAAAAAGAAAAAAAAACCCAAAACCCTTAGCCTCCAGTGCATTACTGTGATATGTTCTGTGCGTGCCAAATTTGAACAGCCTAAATAAATGGGCCTTCCCTTCCCTGGGTCAGTGACTGATTGCTCTCCAGCCTCGGGATCAGCCCTCCTGCAGCGTGGCTGGTACTGCTGAATATGGGTAAGCACTTAGGGAGCTGCTGTGCCTTCTGCACTGACTGCCCTCCCTGCCCTCGGGAGCAACAGGTTGGAAGGAGAGCTGCTGAAGCTGGAGGGACCTGGGGGGAACCAGGTTTGTCTCTGCAGTGTGCTCCCCTCTTTGGCTCTGCATCCCTGTGCTTGCTGCAGGCTCCAGCTCCCAAACAGCACCTCTCTCTGCCTTTGGGCCCAAATTCCCATTGGTTGGGGCCTGTCCTGGGAGCCATCTCCCTGTTTGCAGTCTGAGCAGTGGGAGCCCAGCCATGTGTTTGTTGGTTGTTCTGCACTGCCTTCCCTGTGAGGACTGAGGGAGCTTTCTCTGGCCAGGCCCATGGAGCCCGGGCAGTCACAGGATGGCCCTTCCTCCCTGAGCTGTTCCCAGCTGTGCAGGGACAGAAAGCTGCAGTGTCCCCTCAGCCCCTGGCAGAGCAGTACCAGCGCTGTGCTGCTGTGTCTGGGGGCCAGGGCAATAATGGGCCATTACCTAACTCAGCATGTGCCTCTCTGGCCAGGCTACATGGTTAAAACCCTTCATTAAAGACAGGCATTGACTGACTGCCCTGACTTGGCACCCACACGAGTCACAGGGCTGGGAGCACAAGATTGTCTGATGCAAAGGGATCCATTGGAGTGCAGCTTTCTGATTCTGAGCAAAGCAAACTGGCCTGGATTCTGCTGGGGCTTCTGGCCTGTCTTTCAGCTGGGGCCTTGCCCAAGTGTCTAATGATCCTCATAAACAGCTCCTCCTCACCCAGGTGTTTGCAGTACTGATCTCTGTCCGAAGTCCAGGTGGAGATAAGGAAAGCAGTGTGACACACTGGGAGTGGTGCTGCCTGACAAACAGGCAACTCCTAGCCAGGCTCCAGCTGCTAGCTGGTGCCTGCAAGCTGCAGGCATCTTTATCTAGCCCAGGCCATGCTGTGGTCACTTTTGCCTGAGATTTCCTTCCTTGGTCAGAAAATGGTGCAGAAGACACAGCAAAAGGAGAAGGATATGAGACGTTTAAGGTAGGAGAGCATTTCCTGCAACATGAAAGCCCTTGAATCAGGGGCTTGGGTTCAAAGTACCTTAGTCCCAGAACTGAGTGATAAGAAGTGACACTTTGGGCCTTGGCTGGGTGTGGCACCATAGCTTCAGCCAATTGGAGAGTCTGGCTGCTTTTAGGACCCTCACAAGAAGTCCCAAAGTGTATTGATCTTTGCTCCAGAGCTAACAGTAAATCCTCAGAGGTACAGTGCTGTGGGCTTGTCCACATCGTGGGGTTTGCTGGCCAAACTTCCCTTCTCAAGGTTGTTTGCCCTGCTCTTCAAGGGGCTGAAACTCTTATGACTGTTCTTAAGTTTTTTCCCAAATCACCAAGACCTTATGAAAAGGCAAGACAAGCAGGGAGAGACAACATGACGAATGCTTCCTATAACTTGGCTGGTTGCTGGTGGGAGAAATCACTTCCTAACAGGGATACATGAAGAAAAAGGTGAAGGAGGCAGTTGAGTCACACAAGCTCAGCAGGACTTGCCCAGGTAGTACAAACATTTTGAAGTCCACATGCAGGCAATGGTTTCCCAAAAGCCATTTTTGTCCATTGGGCCTGTCAGAAGATGAAATAGAGACTGATAATTCAAGCCTATGTGTAAACAGCTGGCAGTGTAAATGTAATTTACAGCAAATGTTAAATTGAGTGTCTTCAACTGTGCCTTGATAAGCCCAGGAGTCTAGGCTGAAAGGTAATTCCAGGCATGGCTGGATCAGCAGAAGGCTCCAGTGTTCTTAATTCCAAGTCACTCCAGCTCAGCAACTTCTTGATCTTTATCAATAAAGGAACCTACCTGGCTGCAGTGCTGGGACTGCTGTGAGTCATGGGCTGAGAAGCACCGAGCCTGGGTGCCTCTCCTGGAGGAAAGGAGGTGACTCTGGTGGGCATGTGGCAAAATCCCACCAGCTGAGGGAAGAGCAGAGGCTGGCCAGGCCTCTCAGCTCCATGTCCTCTTGGGCAAGGTGTGGCTTTCTTCTGGCCCCTCAGGATATCGTTCCCCTTCCATCAAGCTGCCAAGGGAGTTAAAAAATGGCAATAGTACCATTCCAGGTGTAAAAAAATCAGCTAAATGTCTTTCCACGAAAAGAGTTGTTTTATTTCAGCTTTGCTTCACAAGAACAGTCCTCTTTCTTCTTAAAACAGCCAGTCTGGCGTTGTGTGCCAGAAGGGCATCATGTGCCCCAGGGCTGGGGACACTGGACCTGCTCTGGACAGTCTTTGGAGCCCCCCTGGAGCCAACCTGTTCTGTGGTGCACTTGAAACATTGACTGCCCTTCCTGCACTCACTGTTTTGGGGTCTGCTACAACTTCCGTGAGAAGGCCTGGGTTCTCTGCTGTCTGTGCAAGGGAGCTCACAATAAAGGAAAGAATTGTTGCAAAAGCAAAAACCTGCAAAACCAAAGGAACTGTGTCACTTCCCAGCACCTGTGGCTTGCAGGGCCTTTCCTCCCTGTGCCTCCTGGGTGCGAGAGCCACCCTGCCATGCTGGATAGCTCCCTCCAGCCTCTGGGTTGGGTGGGGGTTTTGTGCAATCCTGATGCAATGCAGGCATTCCCTCACTTTTGGGGAGCTTTCAACAGGTCAGGCATGCTGGGCTGGGGCAAGTGACAATGCTGGCAGGCTGAAGTCACCATTGGCACCATTGCATGATTCATGCATTCCTCTACATGTGCCACAAAGTCCAGGAAGATAAACCACAGGCTAATCCTGGCTGTGGGGCAAAGGTCTGCTTCCTGAGTTTGTCCCTCTAGGATGGGGAGAGCAGCCCCACCTGTCACCTGTGCTGGGACAGGGAGTGGGGGGACACACACAAGGTTGGGGGCAGAGGTGGCTCTCAGCTCCCCCTTTTCTTAGCCCCTTTTTCTTACCTGGTCCCAGCTGAGTCACACACAGTCCTCCCCCACCCTTCATCATAGCCCCAAAAGCCACAGTGCTGAGGGAGGGACAGGATGACCCAGTCCTGTGGAGTCTCTGGTGTGCACTGGTGTGCAGCTGGTCACACTGGCCTTCCCCAGGAACAAAATGGAAGTGGGTCTGCCCCTCATCCTCCTTCCTGACCTTGGCTCTTTGCACACAGTGGAGAGACCAAGGGGCCTTTTCCTCCCCTCTCTCAAACCCTGCTGTCAGCACTGGGCTCAGCAGCTTTATTGTGGGGAGACAGGCACCAAGCTGTCATGTGGCCTCTGCCATTTCCTAAGAAACAAGCTTGAAAATAAAAAAGAAAAAAAAAAAAAAAAAAACAATTAAAAAAAAATAAAGCAACAAGAAGGGAGAGCAGAGGGGTGGAGAGCCTGGCAGTAACCAAGGGCCACCACCACCACACAGCACCCACAGGGACAGATTACAGGGGAGCACTGAAGTTTAAAGCATGCAGGAGGAATGGTCCCTGTCCCCAACATGCCCCTACTGCCACGGCAAAAGTGTCAATCTCTCTGCCAAACACCACACAGGGAGGCCAGCCCTCAACCATCAGTGGGAAGGAATAGTTTCTCTCTACTTGTAGTGAATCAAAACCTTCTGTGACACAGCCATCAAGGGGGGAATAAATAATAATCTGCTGGCCAAAGCAGAGTCCTTCTTCGATGACCCCAAAGCCCTACCTGGCTTGCAAACTTAAAAAAACCAACACAAGCAAACCTCCAAGAAAAATAAAGCAAGGACAAGGTCTCTCTTCACTACGTCATTTTAATTGCATCGACACCCAGAAATACACGTGCCAAGAGCCACCCAACCAAGAGGGCATCCTTCCATGGTGGGTCTTACTTTCACACTCCTTTCACTCAAAAAAAAAAGAAAAAAAAAAAGAAAATAAAAAGAGGAAAAAATATATAATTATAATTGCACTGGTTGATGTACAAAGTCTTCCCTTTTCACACACTGGTGGGTTCTGCTGGAACAGGAGAGTGAAGCCCCAGCACATGCCCATCGTGGCCACAGCAGCTTCCCGGGAAATGAAGAGTTGTACAAAACAGTATGAAGATTTTCTTACAAACTGCAGTGTTTACTGATTGGTTTTCTGGTTTGGGGTTTTTTTGTATGTTTTCTTGTAAGTTTCAAAACTAGGTTTTGGGTCACTAATGGCATGTATCTTTTATCTACAGTAAATTCAGCATAAATTTTTATTTTTAGGAATGTGTAAGGCATTTTGGTAAGTTAATTGTAAGGTTCAGGGTGAAGACTCGTCAAACTGAAGTCCCTTCCTTTGAACTGTTTTCTTTCCCCTGGAGAATGAAAAGAGAAATGGGTTACTCAGCTGGGCCTCACCATTACTCTCATGGCAGCTCAAGGCCCAAAGCATTTAATAGATGGACCAGGTCCTGCCTGTGGGGCAGGGTGGACGTTGACCACCATCTCATGTGGTCTCAGGGTTTCCCAAAAGGCACCCAAATGGTTTCTGGCAGCAAGGACCACCTTGCCTCCACTATTAAACTCCTGCCTGCTGCACACTGCCCCAGGGCCTCCACCATCATCAAGGGGAGGGACATGGCCACCATCAGTACCGTTTCCTGAAGCTGTTCTTTCAACTTCTTCACCATTTCTCTCTCTTTGGCCAGTTGGTCCTGGGTAACCTTCAGTAGCTCCTGTAGTTTGGTTGCTGCCTGACCCAGGTCCTTTGTTAATTTTTTTTCTTTTTCAAGTCTTTCCTACATGGCAGTCAAAAGAAGGACCTGCCTGAGCTTCCCTTTGCCACCTGATGACTTTCCCCCCTTCAAAATACCTCAGGCCACCTCGGGTCTGCATCAAGCTGTCTCAGTGACCACAGGCCAGGGGAACACCCAGTTCCCACCTCAATAGGGAGAACAGGCACCTCCCAAAGCTCTCTCTGGCTCCTTGGAGATGCTGTGTGCTAGGACTGGATGGTTTCCCAGTGGGTGAAAAGCCCAGCCTGTGAGTGTTTGCTCAGGGCATCACACTGATCTCGGCATGCAGGGATGCAGTGGCTGTGGCCCTGCTGTCCTGCAGCCACAGTGGAGCTCTCAGCCTTCTCCTGCAGGGTAACCATAGACCTTGCTCCCCAGTCCTCAGAAATGATCGACCATGCCCTTAGTCCCGCTCAGATGTGACTTTTGCTGTCATGGCACAGCCAACTCACCTTGAGATGCTGGGCCTCCTCCTTGTCTGAAGCTGCTGCATGTTCAGCCAGTCTCAGTTTTTCCAACTCTGCCTGCAAGCTGCGTGCTAAGCTCTGGGCCTGGAAAGGGACACACTCAGTAAGCAAAGAAGCCAATGGTGCCAGCATCTCTGACACATTCTGCTCCAGCCATCCCTGAGTGCCTGCTGGGTGTGTCCTGCTGAAGAGCTGGGTGGTCCAGACACAAGGCATTGCATGTGCTGATCGAGCTTCCACCAGGGAGATGGCATTTCTTGCTTGGAGCAGCAGGACACCCAGCTAAAGCCTATAACCCTCAAAGGAAAAAGCTGGCACAAGACATTGGGGGGACTGGGAGAGCTGAATTTGAGGAGCCAGTGATGCTGTGTGGCTTTAGCACAGCTGCTGTAAGAAGTCCTTCAGATATGGGAGGGAATGTCTCACAGTGATGTCTGAGGTGTGGACAGTGATGGGGAAAAGCCGTCAGATTAATTCTTCAAATTAATTCTTGGGCTTCATTAGCAGCCAAGAATCCAGGAAGGCTTTGCAAACCCTGGTATCCTCCTCACCCATACCAACCTCCTCCAGCTCCCGTGCCAGCTTTTGCCGCAGCATTTGCTCCTTCTCCGCCAGTGTTTCATTCTGCTCCAGCTGGGTTTTCAGCTGTATTGAGAAGAGGGGAAAACATCCAGAACTAAGTTTAAAAAGACTCAAGAAATGAGCTAGGAGGGACATCACCAAGAGAGCTGGGCTGGACAGAACAAATAAAAACAGAAGCTTTCCCCATGGCACTGAAGGGCAATAGGTACCAGCATACCCCCTCTGCTGCGAGATTGCTGATAGTGAGCCTGAGGCCTGGCTTGGCATTGTCAAGTTTTGCTTGCTCCTCAGGCAGCACCAGCTGCAATGTGGGATGAGAGGCATCCCATAGAGAAAGATGTGCCTGGCAGGCCCCTGTGACTGGGAGAAGGCTCCACAGTTAACAGGATTAAAGGAGAAAGACAGAACAGTACCACTGGTGAGAGGTGTCAGCCTGGAAGGGAACAGTTGCTGCTAATGCCCTCAGCCCAACTCCAGCAAGATTTATGGAGCCTCTATAATCTTAATCCTCTCTGGCTGGGAAGGGATCCTGGCACAGCTCTGTCAGGGTGTTGGCCCCTTCCTCTGAGGAGACTCTGAACCCCACAGAGCACTGTCACATGGCAGTGCTGGCCCAAGGGCTTGCAGCATGTCCTGCCTGCATCCCCCAAAGCTTGCCAGCCTGATGCCAGGACAGAACTCCCAAGGAGGAGCCTGGTGAAAGCTGACTGCTATGTTCCCTATGGAACAGGATAATGGTTAATGGGGGGGTTATGGCTGACTCCCCCCCAACACAGCTGTGACAGCCCTGAGCAGGGTCATGTGCAGTTCTCCATGCAGTGAGAGATGGTGACAGAGGACACGGGACATGGTTAAGGGTCAGAGCCGTCCCAGGAGTGGTCTCACCACCCCTAACCTCGAGGGGTGCAGGCTCACTTGGCTCAGCTGGTAACCCCGCCACTTCTCCCTCCTGTACGTGGCTCTTCGCCTCACTGAGCTGCTGCCTGACCTGAGGGATGAGCAGCAAGCCTGGCTCAGTGACACATCCCTGTGCCACAGCCTTCACACAACCCACAGGGGCCTACAGATAAAGCCTGCCAGCTTTTTGGCTTGCACACCAGCTGGAATGCCTGGAAAACCACCTCAGTTTCTGCCAGAGCAGGACAGTGATATCTAACCTGGGCAGCTGGAGGCTCAACAGCTCTCAGGGGTGCAGAGCAGATGCTTCTACCTCATCTGCTCAGAGATGGATGGATGGATGGATGGATAGATGGATGGATGGATGGACACCCACACCCCTGCCCCAGGGTGGTGTTGTGATGACAAGTGTCCAGTGGTGGAGCAGGTGGGTTTTTCTGCTACACACCAGCTTGAGCAAGCCTTGCTGCTCTCCCTTCCTTCCCACCTCCATCACAGGAGGAAAGTCAGGCAAATAAAAATCTCCTTCTGGGTCTCAGAAGTTACCTCTGAACATGTGGTTCCCAGCAGCAGCAGGTTTGCCCATGCAATGGCTGTGCCTTCATTCCCTCCCTCAGCCCACAGGAAGGGTGCTGGCCCCACAGCTGCTTTGCAAACCAGCCCCAAGGACCCAGCAGAGCAAGTCCCAGGGTCCCTCCTTACCAGGGCGAGCTCCTTGCTCTGCTTCTGTGTTTCAGTCTTTGCTGCCTCAAGCTGCTCCTGGGACTCTGACAAGAGCTGGTTCAACTGCCAAGGAGAAAAATAAAGGAAAAAAAAAAAAAACAAAAACAACCTCCTATTACGTACTTGGTTTTGGAACTCTTTGGCCCAAGGAAGTTTTTTTTATGATGCAACATCTTCCCAAAGAGGTCATGGTGTCATCACATGCTGACCTGCCTGCTGATGCCTGCTCAAGCAGAGATAGCCATGGGACAGGTGTGTCTCACCTGAGCCACAGAAATCACACAGGCCACCCAGAAGCAGCACATAGCACCACCACAGAATCTCCCTGACCCATCACCTTGCCCATGACTCTTGGCTTTAGGAGCCTACAACCCAGACTGGAGCAACCATCTCCATCTGTTTTCCCCGTCTTTATATGCTGTGGATCTTAAATGCTCAAAATGTGCATGGGTGGAGAGTCAGGGTTAGAAGGTGAAGAAGGCAGCAGCCTCCACACTTACAGCTCCAACTTCTTTTGTGTAGTTCTGGCGCTCGGAGCTGGCTGTCTCCAAGTGATTTTCCAGTTGTGTTTCCAGAAGAGAGGTGTATTCCTTTAGCTGCATTAAAAGACAGGAAAGCAGGAGAGAGTTGATTGTTTGAGGTCCAACACATCCCAAACGACCTATGGTTAAAGCCTGCCCTCCCCAAGGCAAGTCAGGAGATGGGATGGGGCCTGACTCAACCCAAGCACAGCGTGTACCTCTCTGGCACCCCTGCAGAGAATTCCCCTTCCCAAAAACCTCACCTGATCTGTGCTCTGCAGATCTGCTTTCAACTTCTCCACCACGCCTTCCAGGGATTTCAGTTGCAGGTGTGACTGAAGCAGAAAGGATCCGAGAAAGACAGTGAGCACCTTTGGCTCAATCAAAAACTGGCTGCTGCTTGACTCCCACCTTTCCCACTTTATCCTGTACCCATCAGGTAGAGGTCTGACAGCCAAGGGGAGCTCCACAGAGGGGTCTCTTTCCCAGGGAAGACAAGTCTAACACACACAGGCCATAAATGGTGGAGCAAGGCAACAGCCCTTGCCTGCAACATTTCAGGTGGCTGCAGTCAGGTTTCAACATCTGAGAAACCGGCACCAGACAGCACAAGCTTCCTGCTGAAAGCACTTTTTGGTTTGGAAGCAGCAATTTTCCAATGAGGTGGCCTGGACTTCATTATTAAGAGAGGCCAAGCTGCCAGAAAAAGTGCTTAAACTCAGGCGGATTTTTGAAGAGGCCTTTAGAGATGCTGAAGTTTTTGGAAAGGAGGAATTGACCTCCTCTCCACCAAGAGGCAGGATTGCTCTGGGAGCTGCCCTAGGCACCAGATGTTCTTCCCATTAGGAACACCATCAGCAGCCACGTCACCCTGTGCAATCCTACACCAGCCCTCAGCAGTGCTGGCGCTGCAGAAGCCAGCAGTGGGCTGAGAAATCAAATATCTCTGGTACAACAGCTTCCCCCACCTCCCTGCAGTCCCAGTTAACTCCAAAACGCCATGTGATGGATGGGGAGCAGCCAGACCATGGAAAATAGCTCAATCTCAGTTCTGCATTCAAGAGGGAAGACTCTACATGAGGTGGGCTTTTTGTCAGCTGGCTTGGTGACAGGAGGGGTAGATCTGGGGAGAAAATTCCTGTGTCCTGGTGTTCACAGATGGCAGGAATACTGAGGGCCACCAACCAATTTATAGCAAACAGATCCCCTTCTCCTGGAAGTTCAGCTCCAGGAGCACCCAGGTGTGTCACCACCACGCACCTTTTGGAGCTCCTCTTCAGAGGCTGCGAGCTTTGCCTTCCACACCTGCTCCTCCTCCTCCACGCTCTTCTGCAGGTTCCGCAACATCCCTTCCTATGGGCAAAGCCTCAGCTGAGCCCAAACCTCCTCCAGCCCCCACCAGGCTGAGCAGTGTAAGGGCTGGAAGCCTTGGCATACTCAAAGTCTCTCCAAAAATTTGGCCCAAACAACAGGTGACAGAATTAGAATCAGGTAGGGCTGGGGGCTCCTAATCCCTATTCTGGCTCAACCACTCCAGTCATTAGAGGTCTTGCTGCGTCTCATCCCATCACCACCAGCAGCATTTCCGACACAATTAGGCTGAAGAGGAGCTCTAGAAACTCAGCTTCATCCTGTTCCTCTGTCTCACTGACAAATACTCTACCACAGGACAGGCCCCCCCAGCACACCAAAGGATGCCCACCCTGAGCTCATGGGCAGCCTGGGCTGACAGGAGACCTCTCCAGAGGGATTTCCAGTGGGAAGCCAACACAATGCAAAGGGCAGGAACTTACTGTCTCTGCAAGGATCGTTCTGTACTGCTCACATTCTGCTTGTAAAGTGCTTTGCGCTTCCTCTGCCTCTTTTAATTTAAGAGCTGAATCCTAAAAGGAGAGGGAAGGGAAGGAGGGAGAGATAAGAAGAAGAAACATGTGACCCTCCAGCACACCCTCGCCCCTCCACTTTCCAGCCTTCACTTACTGGTGGCTCTGTTGTGATCATCTGCTGCTTTAGCACACCCACAGCCTTCTCCTTAAACTCCTGTAGCCACGTGTCATAATCCTGAGTTTGGAAAAAAGAGAACAAGAAAGAAGGAGGATGCTTAGACATCTCTCCTTCCCATGTGGAGGAGGCTTTGGGGGGGGATTTGAGGAAGCCTGTCCCACCTGCTGTGAGGACACAGTGACTCCCGGGAGGGTGGAGAGCAGCATCTGCTTGGTTTGCGTCTGGAATGCATCCAGCTGTTGGGCCAGCTCTTCCTGAAAGAGGGACAAACTGCAATGGATGGAGGTCTTGGGCACCTGCTGGCCAGGCTGACAGCACTGATCCTGCTTTTCTGTGCCTACAGGGCTGGGGAAACCAGCCAACACAGAAAACTGCTGATGCTGCGAACCACAAAAACATCACTCAACCATCTGCCTGGCTCCCCAACCATGACCAGTACCAGGGATGCATGGCCCTCAAGAAAAATTTTGGAGAAGCTTGCAGAAGTGTTGCCCAGCACTGTTCCTAAGCAGGCAAGCAACCCAGGGCAGGCCTCCCCAGTGGTTTGGGGAAGCTCAATGTTTCCCTTCCAACATCATGCCAGGGAAATGCCAGGCTCACCTTTGCTTTTGTAGCAGCAAGCAGTTTCTCCTCACACGCCTTCTCCACTGTGGTCAGTGCTTCCACTGCCTTCCAGTTCTTTTCCCGAAGGTCCTGTGGAGACCACATAGAGAAGGCAATAAGCCACACGCTGTGCCCAGGGCCACAAAGCTGCTTGCTGGCACTGCAGGGGACTTCAAAGCCTCTGCTTAGGGAATCGGGTTTGGTCAGGAGTCTTCCATCCTATGCCCACAAGCATTCCCTTCTCTCCATTCTTTCCAGTGGCTCCACACATCCCATTGCTCTGGCAGTGCCCTGGATGGGGCAGGAGCTCCAGAAGCATTCTCAGGATGCTTGCAGGGGATACTAGCCAAGTGCAGGGATGCAAGGTGGCCTCCACACAAGTGACACCACCTTGCTGTAGAGGGATAAGGAGTAGAGGAGCAGGAAGGTGTGAAGGAGCCTTCTCAGAGATTGCCTTGGCCCTGCCAGGGTAGGATCTCTTTGTCTTACAAGGTCCTAAACATTTCTAAGAGAACAAAGGACACACATGTCACCTCAGGCAGCCCACCAGCTCCAGCTGCACAGCCTGCCAGGGGTATTCCTGCTCTCTGGTAGACGAGGCAATGCCTCCAGGGCTCTCTGGGGCTGGAAGCGCCTCTGGCCACACCCTGGAGCCATCAGCAGGTGACCATGATGGGTTGTCTGTCACTCACGTACGTTGTTTTTCACCTTCTGTTGCTCCACTGCCTCCCGCAGCTGTGTGGCTTCCCTTTCCAAGGCTGAAAGCTGGTTTGTCTTCTCCTGGAGTCTGGAAGGGCAGGATGCAGGAGTGAGCCTGAGCAGTCACCTCCCTCAAGGGCAGCAAGCTCCCGAGATGGAGACCACAGCCCTTCCTATCCTGGTCTGCTCTGGGATCTACACAGGATCCCAGAGGATCCCAGCAGGATGACGAGGGAGCAGGACTAAAAACCACAACCATGGCAATACTGGAGTGGGATGTGGTTTTCTGGTTTTAATGCTGGTACAGCAATAAAAAAATCAATCAAGTAGCTGGCTGGCTGTACACACACAAAAAGAGGAAGAAACAACCTGATGCAAAGGCCAGGAATTCCAGCTTGCACAAATGGGACTGCTCCTATCCATGGCTCATTAGGCTGAGAGAGCCCACAGCTCTGCATTTTGAAAGTATAATCCCACTATTTTGAGTAATCCTAAATCAGGGCTGCCAACCAGAGAGCAGAAAGCTGCAGGTTTCCTCCACACCCTCAGATCCCCCATGTGCCCTGAAGCGACCCTCAGTTTGAGCAAACCAAGGTTCAGGTCCTTGAGAAGAACTACACAAGTTTCTTGGGGGTCTAAGGAAAACCCAACAGCTGCCTTCCTTTAGAGGGATGCTGGATGTTTGCTGGAAATGGGGGCATCTGAGAAATCTTCCCCCCATGCAAAGCCTGGGCCTTCTTGGAGGTGCCCAGCATGTGAACAAGGAACAACAGGCAGGACTCATGACATGGGAAACTCCAGTTAAGTACCAGGAAACCTTTCTGTGCTGCGGGGTGAGGGAAGAGGTTATCGAACACTGGAATAGGGACCCAGAGTGGTGGTGAATCTCCATCCCTGGAGATACCTGGAAACATCTTAAAAAAACCTCCTCTGGCTGGTTCAGCCTCAACCAGGGACTTGGACCAGAGACATCCCACACCCAGCACCAACACCAGCAGAACCTCCTGTTCTGTAGGAGTGGTCAGACTCCATGTGCCTGCCAGCAATTCAGTCCTACTTCAGGATGGACCGGCTGTTACATGGGCCAGCACCAGAGCCAATTAATATTTTAAACAGCACTGCTGGCCAGGATTGACCTTGACTTCCCAGCTAGGCAAGCCCCAAGCCTGCCTGGAAGGCAGGAAGCCCTCAGCCACAGGCTCAGTGCTCGAGGAAGCCAGGGACATATGGACAGCAAGCTGGAAGTGCCACTGCAAGATGTGCACCTGGACCCACCTTGACTGCAGCTGCCTTATTTCTGCTTCATTGGCTGCCTGGAAGAGAGAAAGCACTGTGATTACATGCCCCAGGCATGTGATACAGGCCAAGCCTTTCTGTGGCATCCCAGAGAGGATCTCAGAGCAAAGATAACTCGGGGATTAGGGAAGCAGTGTCACCCACTCCCCTCCTCCCACCCCAATTAAACAAGCACACAACCTGCAGGTCTCTGTCTTTTTCTGCCTCCCGCATCTGCCCTGCCTCCAGCAGAGCTTCGATGGACTTGATCCTCTCCAGAAGCTTTGTATTCTCCAAACTGGCATCCTGCAGTTTCCCTTTCACACTGTCCAACTCCAGCAGCTTACTTTTAACCTCTGTCTCAGAGCTCAACAGCTTGGCCTGCAGTTCTGTTGGAGGGAAGGGTGACAAACATAGTAGTCAGGCGCAAACAAACCTGGGGACTCCCCACCCTGCTCTGTGGACTCTAAGCTCCACACAGGATCTTAGCCAAAGAACCTTGGCCATGGATGCTTTGAGGAAGCATAGAAAGGTCAGGCAGGGATGCAGGACAGCACAGGAGAGAGGCGTTGGAGTAACATCCTGGGACAGAACCACAGACCAGCCCATGTCCTGCTCACACCAACACCAGGCAGCCTAACTCATCCCTGGATCTATTTGTCCTGCCCCACCTGGCTCCTCCAAGCTCTCAAAGTCTCCAGTCTGCCCTACAGCCCTCCCCATGCTGAACCCAGTTCCTCACCAGCAATGCTCTGCTGCTGCCCTTTGGTTTTTTCTGCATCTGCCAAGAGGCTCTTGTAGCTGGTCTGGGTTTTGCGGAGCTCGTCGCTGACCTCATCCAGCCTCTTCTGCAGCATCACCTCTGCCTCCCTTTGGTAAGCCTGCACAGCAGGAAGAGAAGGTTTCCTGGAGCATGACAGACACTCAGGCAGTTTGAAGCAAAGCTTCATGTGTCACATAATCTTATTTTTAAGCTGTGTTTTGGGAGATTAAAGTCATCCTCCTGCCAAGCTCCTCCTGAGCACAAAGCACTCTGCGTTGTGCTCACATTTTATCCCGTGCCAGCCCTCACACTGAGAAGCAGACAATACCCAAATGTCTCGGTCCTGGGCCAATTCCATGGCCAACCTCACCTCTGGAGAGCTCTGAAAAACCTCTTAGAGCCCTGGTTCAAACCACCTCAGCCCAGCAGGGAATGGTGCTGGCACAGGGCTTTGCAGAACAGAGACACCCAACCACATTTCCACACATGGAGGAATTTTCTGTGCAATTTGGGCCAGGGAATACTTTTTATTTTCCATCATTGAAAGCAGGTAGGAAGAGGCCTGGCCAGGGTAGGTATTTTGAGGGGGAAGGCAAGAGAGGAGGATGATGAGTTGCAGCTTTACAGGTACAAGTGGCACCCTTGGAGAGGGAGAAAAATTGCTTTGCGTGGTGGGGATAGGAAAAGGTAAACCAGCAGGCCTGTCTCTGTCCAAGGGATGCTTTCAGCATCACCAGGAAAGTAGAACTGCTCTGTTTTTTGAGGATTTGACTCAATATCCTCAGCTCAGAGCTCCAGGTGTTACTGTGGAACAGTCCTTAAGGACACTCGTAACTTTAGAGTCTTCCAGCTAGTGTAATTTATTTAATTAGCATTAAGGTGTGCAGCAAGCTGACAGCCCTGGAGTTCTCCCAGAAGTATGTCTAGGAGTTCCTGCTTTGAGCCAGGGAGGCAGCTCCTGCCTTCACACCAGCTGTGTGCTCACATTACCCTCCTTGCTCCTCACCTGCAAAAGCAGCAGGAGCCAAATGCAGCCCACCAAAAGGAGAGCCACATTCTCAGGCTCACAAAAAATTAAGAGCAAGGAATATGGGAGGCTTCTTGCTCCAGGAACTCCTCTACAAAACTATTTTGGCATGTGCAGATAAAGGTCTCCTCCACCACAGCCCCTTCTTGAAGAGGACAGAGCAATTCAAAGACCACAGCACATCCCTGAGGAACATCTCTCACTCTGTTGGCTACACTGGGATTAATGCTCCCAGCACACACCTTAGCAACATCACAGCAGGATCCCAGCAGGAGCAGTGTCAACATCCCAATAAGATGCTCTTCCCTGTGTGAGCACAGCCTGCCTGCCAGCAACACACCTTTGTGTGCCCAGAGGCTCTGCTTGGGAAGTGTCCTTTCAACACCCCAAAACAACCCAAACCCAGCCACTCCCTGCTGGCAACCAAAAACACCACAAGCTCCATCTCCTACACCAGGGAGAGAGAGCAACAAGCTTCAAACCATCTGAGTTTGAGAGAGAGAGAGCATCTGCAAAAGAATGGCTTCAACCAGGGCATCCTGCTCCCTGGGCTCTGATGGTGATGCTACACAAGGGGCACATGGAATGTGACAAGCTAATGAGGGTGCGAGCAATTAGGAAACCTGCCAGGCAGCTTTCTTCTCAACCATGGACATTCACTTCCCTCCTAGCCCTTCCCATGGCCATGTGCATGGATCCCCTGCCATTTAGCCACCCATCTCTGCAAGGGGAGAGGGTTTGCTGGCACCTAACTGACCTGCAGCTGCTCAATTCGCTTCTCTGAGGCCACCGCTTTGATCTCCCAGCTCTTCCTCTGCTGCTCCTCTTGCTGCAGCACCTCCGACTTCTCAGACAGCTCTTTCATCAGCTTGCTGCACTCCTGCCTCAATTTGGCCAGCTCAGCATTTTGCCTGCAGCAACAGAAGCAGGGTTACTTCAGCCCACAGGCCAGTGAAGCCTCTCTGGTGTTGGCTGGGGGAAACACATCCTCCTGTGGGCCTGATACCGAACTTGAAATGGTGAACTTTGTTTGCCTGTTTCTAGGACACTCCTGGTCCTTCAGGGAGAGGATAGAAAGAGCCAACAAATTACTTTTAAAAAGTCCTGTTTCAGGCACAGGAGAGATTCCTTTCTTATGAAGTAGAGAACATATGGATCTGTTCCCAGACACAAGAGAAGCACTACAGCTGGAGTCCACTCTGTAATTATTTGCCTGCTGTTAATCACCAGTCATTTCAGACTGTCTATAAAAAGGAGTGTGAAATTCTTCTACCTAGCTCCTATTTGTTCTGCACACACTGCGCTGGGCTCTGTTCTCTGCAGCATCACTCCCATCAAAGAGCCAGCTTCATTTCTTCTCAAGTTTGAGAGTATGAGCTCCTCTACTGGGGAAAAATACCATAGTGCCTTCTGATCCCCTCTACCCCCTTCACTGCCTGTTGGTTCTGGCATCAGCACAGGTGACCCCAAAAGAGAGAAGGATTCCCTGCCCTTCCACTTAGGAAGAACATCCTTGTTTCCCCTGGTGCACCCCAAAAACCCATTTGGCCAGCTCTTCCTCCCTCATTCCCTCCTCTACCTCCAGCTAATCGGGGTGTCTGTAGAAGCACCTTTGGGAAAGGGGGTGGCCAAGACAAAGTCTGACAGAGGGCATGCCAGGCTCTGCCCCTCCCCCCAGTCTTACTTGCTTTCCATCTGGCTGGTAGCCTGGTTGAGGGCATCCCTCAGGATGGAATTCTCCTGCTGCAGGCGAGCCAGCTGTGTGTTGGGGCCGTTCTCCAGCTGTTCCTGCAGGGTCCGGATCTAGAGGAGCCCAACAAGGGTTAATGTCATCACCAGCCCTTTTGCTGCCCCTGTTGAAACCCATGAGATGAGCAGGAGGGACTTGCAATGCAGGGGAGTACCTGCTGATGCTGACAGCCCTCAGGGGTGTGACATCCCATGAAGATGCTCCAACGTGCCTCTTCTCCAAAGAGGTTTGGAGGGGGCTTAAAAGGGGTTGGGAGGGCAGTATTTGGGGCATTTAGTGGGTCTTTGAGGGTGTGGGAGGACCTGAAGGGGTTCAGGAAAGGATTTTAAGGGGTGTTTAGGGGGTGTTTAAAGGGGGAACTTGGGCACCACGGCCCAGGAGCACTGCACTGCAGGCTATCGCCCCTCCCCGAGGCTCCTGCCCCCTCGCACAGCTCAGCCTTCTCCAGAAGGTCACACATCTGCCACCAGCAGCCATCTGGCAGAGGAAGGAGGCAGGTGCAGAGCATAGCCTGAGGCTCACCTTGCCCTGGAGCTGCTGGGTCTCACTGACGTGGTCCTGGTAGCTGGCCTGCATCCGTGCCTGCACCGCCATGATCTCCCGCTCACGGGCCACCAGCTGCTCCTTCAGCTTGCCCTCCACAGCCACTGCCTTGGCCCGCTCAGCTGCCAGCTCCTTCCAGGAAAGGAGGCACCCAGTTAGTTCTCAGAGCACAGGTTTCCCCATTTTAAGAGGGTGTGGCCTCCTTGCTCAGCAGACTACAAAGTTTAGCCCTTTCATTGCTGCCCCCATGTCCAGGTACATTTAGCACTTACATTTCCTCCTGCATTTTGCTTTGGGGTCTGTGGCCACTGGATGCCACTGTTGTTCCATGTTGGGCCAGCTAAGAGAAAGGAGGAAGACAGCCTGGAATTTTATTTTCCTCCCCCAGGATAAGTAACATCAAACAGCATTTGGGGCAAAGCAGGAAAATTAAGCAGATAGCCTTGAGAGCCACAAGTTCAGCATGGCAGGGATCTGTTCTGCCTTCAACACCCAAAAAGAGGTGAAGGCAGGGGGCTGAGTCAGGGAAGGGCACTGTAAATAGGATCAGGTTCCTTACAAAGGCACCATCTCAGCTCAGGGGAGCTGAAATGAGGAAGGATTTGCTTTTCTCCCTGAAGGAGAAGGGAGCTGCAATCTCTTACAGATAGAGTTTTCCCATGGCTGCCATTGGGCACTACCTTGCAGTTCTTTGGGCTGGCACCTCCCCAAACTGGAGCATGCCCAAGAGAGGAGGGCAGGGGAGGATCTCTTTCCCTCTTTGGGAGGAAAACAGCCAACAGGTGAAGGGTCCAAAGAGCCCCATCAGGGGGCTGAGATGTGGGGAGCAGGAGGCTCATGGAGAGCCACCATGAGCAGAGGCCACACCAGGGATGCCAGGAGGGCCACACAGGGCTTACCTTGCTCAGCTCCCGCAGTTTGTTCCTGGCAGCAGCTGCATCCTCCTGCTCAGCAGAGAGCTGCTTCTCCTTCTCCTCCAGCTGGCGTTTCAGGACAGCAACAGGGTCACCCTTCTGCGTGGCCTGCCAGCAGGGGAGGTGGCACATCAGTGGGGATCACTACCTTCAGACTCATCCCCTCCACCCCAGATGTGTGACATCCTGCCCTCTGCTCCAGGGAAAAATTCAGCTCCATTCTCCAAGACACCCTCAGGGCCTGAAAATGGGGTAACTTCCCTCCCCTTGCACTTCTTGAGGCTCAGCAGAGCTGTGGCAGAGCCCTACCTACCGTGTGCCAGGTGTCCTGGATGATTCCTGCTTTCTCTGTCAGGATCTCGATGAGCTGCTGGGCCTCCCCCTCACTGAACACCATGCTGCTGACTGTGGACACGAGTGTCTTGTAGGGCAGGTACAGGGCCCCATCCGAATCCGTAGGTGCTAGGGAGGAGAGAGGAGGGATTGGGACTTCTGGGGACAACAGCAGAACTATTGTATTATCTCAGCTGGCTTCAACCCCATAGCTGCCATCTCAAACCATCATCCACCCAGATTTCCATAGTCACATTTGGTACCTCTCTGAGTAGAAGATTAGGAAAAGTGCTGGAGATGACACCACACACGTGCTCCTTTACTCAGCTGTCACCTCTGCCTGGCTCAACAACTGGTCCCAGCACCTGCCATCACCCTCTACCCAACTGAGAGATTCTCAGCAGGAGCTGGGAGTGCTTTGCCAATGCCAGGGGGCTCAGCCATGTCAGAAGCTGGACTACACCAAAATCCAACCTTGCTGAAGGATGTCAATCCACGCAGTGGTGCTGGTGACAGCAATGTTATCTCCCACCTTTCACCAGCCAAGTTTGTTCCAGCTCTTTGCTAAGGGAGCAACATGACTCCAACCCTTTCCCTGCTAACTTGGGAAAGCCAGGGAGCATCAGGGACCATGATGCTGTTATAGGCCCTCTGTGCACATGGTCACAATACACAGAGGGTGTCAGGCAGTGGTTCAGGGGTTCCTGCATTTATCTATGGCCCAGTGAGCTCATTTTCCTAGAAAACCACAGAAGGAACAGCAGTTTGGAGTCCAGTAGCTCCAGAACCCCTGAAGTCATTAACACCAGAGTCTCCACAAATACAAAGCTTTGGATGCCCCAAGCAGCAAGGTTCAAAGAAGAAGGAGGAGGAGGTGCTGCAGGTGTTGCAGCAGAGATTCCCCTCTAGAGAACAGACCCCATGCTGGAACAGGTTCCTCCTGAAGGACTGCAGCCCAAGGAAAGCCCCACACTGGAGCAGGGGATACCTGTGAGGAGGAAAGAACTGTAGAGAGGGGCTGTAACAAACTGACCACAGTCCCCATCCTCCTGCACCACTCAGGGATGGGAGGTAGAAGAGTCAGGATGGAAGGAGTGAAATTGAGCCTGGCAATAAGGGTAGGGAGAAAGGCGTTAATTTCTAAAAAAATCTCTGTTTCTCATCTATTTTAAAGGGGAATAAATTAGTTTTCCCCAAGTCGAATCTGTCTGGCCAGCGACAGTAACTGCTAAGTGATCTCTGGTAGATCCATTTGGGACGGCAGTGCCAAGCCCTGGCAGCAGCCGAGTCTGTGTCCCCAGCCACAGCCACTTCCCAGCAGCACAGCTGGGGGAGCTCCACCCCTTTGTGCAACCAGGGCCCGAGGCCTGGCTCACACTTCACTCGTGCTGGCAACTGCAGGGCTGCAGGACAGCACACAGCATCTCCTGGCTCAGTCCTGCTGTGTGCGGGGACACACCAAGCGGAATTCTGCCCCTCTCCAGGTGGAGTCGCAGGAGAAAAATACCCCAAGCCATTCCTGTCAGTTTTGCCATCTGCTTTGGTGCTGAGGATGTGCCCTTGAACACTTTGAACATCCATTTTTATCTGCCACAGGACAATTTGTTCCTTTGCATTTGAGATGAGGAGGAGAGACCACAGCTGCTCAAAACACATCAGTCAAACTGCAGTTGGCTTCATGGCATAAATCTTGCCAAGAGCTCTCCTTTGCAAAATCCCACAGGAGCACCTAAGACATCACTCTTCACTTTCAGGACATGCAGGATTGGCACTTCATACCCAAGAGAATCTAAGTTGGGAGCACCCAAAAATCTCCCAACTTAACAAATGCTGAAAGTTCATCTCCCAGCCACATTCCCTCCGTTGTGACAGCTTGGATTTATGGCTGTGTTTTTCACATGGGTACACACAACAAACCAGTCACCTCCAGTTTCCTCAACACCACCCCTCAATACCCTCCAGGAGCAGCTTCTCCAGTCGTTCCGAACCACATCACCATGTGGAGATGGCCTTTAGTAAAATCCTTCCCTCAGAAGAGCAGATTCAAGAGGTTTAACCCATCTCTGAAACCCAGCAGCTGCAAATGTCCTGCTGAGTAGCAGGCCCCCTTCCAAAACGTGGGTGTGGAAAGTGCCAGGCTGCACAGCAGGTTTGAATGTGCTGCAAAAGGGCAGCAAGAAGGAATGTCTTTTAGTTTGGTGGGTTGGGGAATTTTTTGGTAAAGAAAGAAATTAAACCTTTACACATCACATGAGATCTTTGAGAGCACCTGAGAGATTTCTCCCATGTGTCCACATGGGAATCCTTCCAGGTCTGAAAGCACTCACATTTTTAGTGCCACATTTAGTAATTATCACTTAACCAAAAATAAATCCCAAACTGTTCCCAGTGGTACAATGAGAGGCAAGAATCCTGCTAGAGAGCTGATTTTCCCCTCCCTCCAGCCTTTTATACTCTGCAGAGTTCAGGACCACCTGATCTCTTCCATCTCTGAGTAAATCAAGTAAGGCACAACTGATGATGGGCAAGTTTTCCCTTCACTCTGAGAGACTCAAAGTCACTTCCCTCCAATTACTCTATGATCAATCCCCTCTGCTTGAAGAATCCTTCTTCACCTCTACCAAAGGAAGAGGCCCAGCAATCACCCAGCTCCATGTAGAAATGTGGCAGAGCTCCTCTGTACTTTCAACAGTCAGGGTTCTATGGGGAAAACACCTCATCCTGGCTTTCCACCCAGATGTGTAGCACCTTGGCAGCTGTCCCTCCCCCAGGACAGGGACATGCACCTCTCATTCATTCCCGTGCACGGATAACACAACAGCAAATCCCAGAGGAACCGGTAACTCTCCAACATCCGTGTGCTGGACCAAAGGGATATAGGCAAAGGAATTAGGCTTTACCTGGCTCGCTCTTCTTCTTGGATGCAGCCTTTTTCTTGGGAGGTCCATCATGCTTCTGATCCTCCTGGGCTGGAAGAGCCTCAGTTTTCTTGATGGCAACAGAGCTGATGACCGGAGCACTTTGCTGAGTGCCAACTGGGGGCACTGCCACAACAGGCACCTCCTTAGGGGCCACCTCCCGGACGGGAGAACTTTTGGGGATGCTGACAGGGGGTGGAGCCAACACTGGGCTAGGAGCAGGCTCTACCTTTGCCACCTTCTTCTCCTTCTTCCTCTTCTCCTTCGGTGATGGAACAGGTTTCTCCTTTTCCTGGGGGACAACTGCCACCGCTGCAATTGGAGTCTCAACTGTTACAGGGTCAGGCACCACAACAGGCTCAGGAACCACCTCCTTGGGAGGATCCATCACTTCCTGAGCAAGCTGCTGCTCTGGTATCTTTCCGTTTGGTTTCTCTTCCTTTTTCTTTGCTTTTCCTTTTTTCTCAACTGGTTTCTCTTTCTTCTTTTTCTCTAATTTCTGCTGCTGGGTCTTTTCAAGCTCCTTGCGTTGCTTTGCCAAGGCTTCCTCATAAGAGGTCTCCTTCATGGAGAAGGTGGACACCAGGAAGATCCCGATGGCTGAGATCACCATGAAGCCTCCGAAGACCATAACACCCAGCGTCTGAGGGTCGTACACATCCATCCTGTCTCACTCTTCTGTGCCTGCAAGACAAAAGGACAACAGTTAGGGGCAGGAGGGGAGGAAAGAAATGCAATGGCTTATCTGAGCAGTATCTTCACGTGGGCAACTGTGCCTTCCAAAGGCACCATGCACTGGGAAGAGGAACACTCCAGATACACACAGCTCAGGCTGAACTGCCTGCACACTTCCAAGTCTGTGCTCTTCTGCTACACTGCCCATGCACAGGGGTCCAGTTGTAGCTCAGGGACTAAATTTCATCTCCAGAAGAACTGAAGAGAAGGAATTAAAAAACCGGACTGCAATCAGGGACAGCCACTAGCCTCATTCTGTCTAGTGGGGTGGTTTTGTACGACCCTAAGCCATACCTGCAGCAGTAAGAGAGCCTGCTTTCAAACTCCTGGGAGCAGGTTGGCCAAAATCTGGGCTTTCTCTGGAGCACCTGGCTTTTTCACTGCACCCAGATGCACATCCAGGTGTCATCTTTGGAATAAAATATCACCCTGGCAGGAGAAAGCTTTGCAGCAGCCCTTCCCTCTTTCCTTTGCCAGCTGTACACTGCTGCTGAGCAGCAGCAGAGACCACACTGCCACCCTGGTGAGCAGGGTTTAGCCACACCTGGGGAAAGATGCTGCTATCTCCACTCCTCTTAACGGCTATTTCAACCCACACTGGTCTCAAAGCCAGTTTTTGATGGCCCATCCACATGTTTCATCTATCAGGGCATCACTTCCACGTGGCTCTGAGGTGGCTCACAACCCCCCAGATGCTGGGAGACAGAATCCCCTAGAATCTGGGAAGGGACACTTTCCAGGAGTTGCCATGACTCTGGTTCTTCATCACTGTTAATTAAAACAGAATGAGCAAAATGCAGAAAGTCCTCAGCTACCAGGAGTTCCCATGCCCACGCTTAACTGTTGACATTATCGAATTTCCTCTTTAAGGGGTTGTGGGTTGAGGAGGGAGGGAGGGAGGGGCTGGAAGGGGAAGAGGAAAAAATAAGAATAAAGCTAAGCAGATCAGCATCTTTTCAAACCTCAGTGCTTGCAGGGAGACACCTCGGAGGCCCTTCCTTTCTAAGAGCTGGAACAGCATACTTGAATCTGCATATCAAAGCTGCTAGAGGTGGGGACAGTGCAGTGAAAACTCATCTCCAGCACCCAAGCAGGGGGTGCAGAGCTGGGAGAAGCTGCAAATCTCCCAGTGGAGATACCCAATCTGCCTGGGAAAGGATGCTCTGACCAGCAGCCCGGCTTTCCCTGCTCACCTCTCCAAGCACCCCAGGTAAAGCAGCAGAGAGAGAAGCTGGCAAGCAGGAGGTTTCACCATGCCAGCTGGAATCAGCCAACCCTGTCAGGGCCAATTTTCTACCCCAGGGCACGGCTGGAGATCCCAGCTGATACTACAGGCATCACTTATTACTATTTCACATCTACCCTGGCCATTTTGCACTTAAATGGCCTCAGCCCACTCTATCTCAGCACATCTGGTGCCAAGTCATTGCCCCCTGACTAGGGAGCATTGCTTTGGGATGGTCCCAGCCAGGGGAGACAGGCAATTCCTAACCCACAGGGTGAAAAGGAAATTCCTCTCCCTGGCACTAAATAAAAAGTAGGGCTGGAGAACACAAACCCACAGTCTTGTGCCGAGTTTAGGGCTACACCAAAGCACCCAGGAGTTGTTTTAGGGGCAGAACAAGGTGACCTACATTTGTCACCCAGCAACCCCAATATATTCGTAAAAATAAGCCCTTCTTGACTTCACAGCACCACAGTTTCAAATCTAGATAAAAATCTATTGCTCCAGCTTGGGGAAAGGGCATCCCCAAGTGCTGACAAACACACTCCAACCCCACCTGCTGGTACTGCCACCCTCAAAAGCAGCTTGATGAGCCCACAGGGGATGGGAATGGGGGAAGAAATCCCAATTTCCACCACGGAGGATGGATGAGAGGACAGAGACAGGGATGGTGAGGTGGGTGAGATGGCAGTGCTGGATGTGGCATTATGGCACCAGAGCCATGTGCCTGTCCCACACCTCACCCCACAGGACTGTCCCCCAGAAGCCTTCCAGAGCCCCATACCCTTCTCCCTCGAAGAGAGCCTCACCCAGTCCCAAGGGTGAGGCTGCCTGCACCTTGCCTCCTGCTTTAAAGCCAGGGTGAGATAAGGATAACGAAGTAAATGAGCACTAAAGTCCTTCCTAGCAAAACAAAAGCACCTCAACAACCCCCTCCAGACCAAAAACGATACAAGAACAAAGCAGCCAGGAGCACTGAGGAGCTGTGGACCTGCAAAAGAGCCATGGCAGCTGCCAGAGCTCCTGAAAGCAGCTGAGATGCTCAGAGAGACCATCCGAGCTCCCACTGCTGGACCAGGGGAGCCCCACGCTGTTCCAAAGGACAGATGTGCCAGCAGAAAATCCACAGGAAGGAGTGAGAGGTGGCAGCCAGGAAGCAATCACTGCCAGGAGCACTCTGATGGCAAACCTTGGTCCTGTCCCAACACTTGTGCCCTGCAGCCCCGGTGCTGACCCCGAGGAGCAAGTTCTACCTGTAGGGTTCCTCCTGTGGTCGGGACTTGGTATGACCAGCCCAACTTGTTCAGGGAAGAGCCCATCTCTCCAACAGTGCAGAGACAGCCACACACACTTAAATCAAGCCAGGCTGGCCTCGGCATATTTGGGGGATAAGGAAAAGTCTTCCTACAGGAACTTCCTGGTGCAGAGATGCCAGAAGTATTTATGCCACAGTGTTAGCACTGGGGAGAGAAGCTCTGCTTTGACATTTCCTGACCTCGCCACTTTTACCCTTCCAAGGGCTGGAAGCTTGCTCCGGGATTTGCACAGCAAGACACCATCCCCCTCACAAGCACATGTGCCCTTGGACAGGAAAGCCCTCCATGCTTCCCACCTGGACAGTTTTAGCCAGGACACAGCAAAATAGGGCACCAAAGGTAGTCTCACATGTTCAGCTTGACAGCCACACATCGAAGAGGCTCAAAACCTTCAGGATCCTCCCTTCTGTAGCTTCTGGTCCTCCATGGGATGTCACTCTTATGACAGCATTTTTCCATCTTCTCAGGAGAGGGTTTTGTGCCCGAGAGGTTGGTGGACACCAGCAGTTATCTGTCCATGCTCAAAAAATCGAGTTCACATCCAACACTGAGCACATTTACTTCCATGAAGTTTCTGGAGCATCCTCCACTCCTCTCCCAGCCAAAACAGAAATCATGTAATATCTCCATACACAAACTCTTTCCCCAAAACAGCTTGTCCAGGTAAAGCTTTTCCCCACCTTCAGAACAGGAATAAGATGGACAACTGGTGCTCCACTCGGCCTTCTCACGTAAAGGAGCTGGCTGAAATGCTGTGCTCTAACTCTTCCACTCCTGTGGCTTTTTCTTGTTATCCATCAAGCTTCCCAAAATCCCAGGTAACAGCTCAAGAGACCTGACCTCCCTCACTGCCCTGCACATGCAGACACCTGTGTTTGACCTGAGCAAAAGTTCAGGTCGCCCTAAGGAAGCAGAACCAGAAAAGTACTCAGCCCTACAGGTTTTTCAGCATTAAACAATTTCCAGGATGAACTAACCCACAGACACATGACATGACAGCACAGGAGCCATGCTCAGTGTCTTGTGGTCACATTTGTCACTGACAGCTGTGTCAGAACCCAGGCTGGAACTGTGCCACCTGTTCAGCCTGTCCTCCCCTCTGTGACCATACATGAAATCCACGGGAATTCAGCATCAAGACCCAGCCCTCCACCAACTCTGGTTTAAATCACCCAGGCCCCACAACAGGTGGGCAGGAGCAATAGAAGAGTCAGGTTGTGCAGTAAACTGCAGAAACCTTCTTTCTTTCCACAGCCAAAGGAAAATACATATTATCTCCTCCTGGTGTCAACAGGCACTAGAGATAGGAAACGACACTCTCTGCAAACAGGACACTGTCCCCCCTGCAATTCAAGGCTTCCACTTTGCTGTGGTGTCAAGGTGGCATCTCAGTTTAGAGTAATACAGGAGAGGTGATGGGGGTCAGAGGGCAGAGAGAGAACTGAGTTCACACAGACAGGCTCTGCACAACCCACAGCAATGCCTGTGAAGCACCTGCAGCACCCCTTCCTCTACATATCCCAGCAGCTTAAAAAAAGAGGAAGGAAATAGCAAGGACAAGGGAACTGGGAGGCCTGATCCTGTGAACAGCAGGGCAGCTCAGCAGCAGGAGAAAGCAACAGCACTGCCAGCAGATAAAAAAACAATCACTTCTTCTGGAGTTTTTCGCTCCGCCCTGTTGCAATAGAGAGAGACAAAAAAAACAAATGAGAAAAGCCTGCAAGCCATGAGCAGATCCTGCCCAGGTCACCAGCAGCCTCTGTTTAAATACATTTTCTGTGTAACTGTGCACTTCCAGCCTCCAGCAGCATGTGCTACTCCACGCAGCAACTCCAGATCAGCCCATCATCAACAGTTAGAGCTCGACTTAATTGAATGTGTCTTAGTGCTCCATTAGCTTTGGCAGCAGCAGCCAGCTGGCTTGTGCTTGCCAGCAGTGCTGCCAGCTCCCTTCTTGAGCCCAGGAGTGAGAAAACAGGCAGAAAATACATGTAGCTATAGGAGAAGAGTGTAACAGCACCACAACACAGCTGCAGCGGCTGTTAGAAATTTCCTCTCCCCTCCCTGGCCCGAAGAGGCATTTCACTACCGGCTCACATCCCAGGTAGCTCCAACTCCTCCCAGCCATTTCCCGCTGATTCGGGGCTTCGAGGAAGGTGAGACTGGCATTCCAAGCGCGGACACTTATCCATCCCGTTGAGCCACGTGTGCAGCACACGCTCTTCCGCTGGGCCGATTCCCCGGCAGGGCGAGGAGCGGGACAGACCCGCGGGAAGGCTGTTCCTGACCCGGCTGCAGAGACCTCACGGCGGGCGGGGGTCTCCGCTGACGGGCTCGATGCCTCTGTCTAAAAGCTCCGCGCTGCCTGCCGGGGGTGCCAGCGGAGTTTTGATTGGGGATGGGGGGGGG
>VWZU01010892.1:729590-749263 GCA_013397095.1 Sterrhoptilus dennistouni
CTGGAGGCGCCCCGGGCCGGGGGAGCCCCGCGGAGCTTTGCCCCGGGGATGGGTGTGCGCCCATCTGGGGGCTGCCCGCTGGCCGTGCCCGGGGTGTGGGCGTCATGCCAGGGGCACGTCGGGGACGGGGTGGATGGGGGAGCCGGGGTGATCCCGGCCGGCGGTAGGGGTGCTGCTCCGTACTGGGGACTCTCCTCGAGGGCTGGCTGTGAGCGCCAGGGAGCCGACTGGACCCCAAAGATCCCTAGTCCCCAGCGGGAGCCTTTTTTCAGGGTTTGCAAATGTCGTGTGGTTAAACAGCGCTGGGACTGGCCCATCACCCACCAGCCAGGGCAGGGAGAAAGCCATGGCTGCGATGGCCGGTGCCGTGCAGGATGGTGGCTGTCCTCTTGGCACACGCCTTCGGTGTTTCTCCTGGCCTGGTTGTGACCTCCCATGGCAAGATTTATCAATCAAGTGCTTGTTCACACCAGAGGGAGTTTTCTATCTGGAAGTGGGTCAGAAGGGACCCACTCCTATCTGGAGAAGACCCTGAGCATCTTCAAGAGATGCTGCACCCTGCCAGCCTGTGACAAAAACATAAGAACCATCTCAGCCCCATCTCCCCAGGAACCTGTGTCCAAAACCATCCAACACCCCCACACCCAACCAAGCGGGAGGGGGAGGGTTGGCAAAAGGGGTTGGTCTGACAGAGCGAGGTTTGGTGGCTACTCTGTAATACACAGGTGGCATTGGCTACACTTTTAATCCCAGAACAGACAAAAGGTCTGGTCTTGTGTGGAAGTATGTTTCCCACGCCTCCATACTTTCAGCCAAGCTCAGGGTCATCTCTTTCCCTACTCTGCATTCTCCTTGGCCACGTTGTGGTGCCCAACTAAGCTTCTGTGCTGGCTGTAGAGCAAGAAAGGAATCTGTTAAAAAAGTGTCTGTGAGGGAGTGATAATTCACCATCACAGCACAGGCTGTTGGGACCTTCCAACCTCCTGGCTTGACACATCGGCGTTACTGTATTTCAGCAGCCAGATCTTCTCAGGGGGTGGCCATTGGGGCTGCTCTCAGTGGTGTTCCTGGGATTTACATCAGCTGCCACTGCATTGTCACCCCCTGCATGGAGAACAAGCTGTGCTATTGAGGCCAGGCTGGGGAGGGCAGCAGGTCCTGTCCCCAGCCTGGTACATCTCGTCACAAGGGCAAGGGGAGAATAAGTGTCTGTTTCATGAGGGCTGATGTGGTGGCAGAAGAGGAAAAATATGCTAATGGAGAAACATTTCAGGTAGTTATGATAACACAGCTTCTGCAAGGAGACCTGAAATGGGCACAAGCTCTTCTCAGCACTCATGACTTGGAGGACTTGGAGGCTGTTTTCGATTTTCTTTTGGGACAGGGCAGAGCTCCCCACTTCAAGCAAGACCTGGGTTGGGAAAACCCATGATGGCCATAACACCTCCAGGCAAAGAAATCAAGGTTTGGGATCCATCCCTGCCTCAGTCCACCTGGGATCCTCAGCTCCCCAAAGACCTTCTCCAAACCAAAGGACTTGGGTGCAGGAATGCAGGGGCTGAACAGCACTGATGTCCCAAGCCCTGTGAGTTCCCCATTTCCCTGGCCACATCTGTGGTGGAGCATGCAGCCAGGCACCCCTTCCAGCCCCCTGCCTTGCCATGAGCATCCTGGGAGACCACGGGTGCTCTCTCCTGCCTGGTGGGTGTAAGAGACCCAAGGCTGGGCTCTCTCAAGCTCTCTCTCTTAGCAAGGCACTGAGTACTTCACTGGGGCAGGGACTGGCTTGCACAGCCCCAGCCAAGCACTGGGGCCATGGGGAGCTGGGCTCACTCTCACCACCTCCAGTCAAAGGAACAGCTGAGTCTCTGCTTCAGCATGGAACAATAATGAGGGCAGAGCAATGGGGAAATGCACAGTGTGGGGTGAAACCCCAGGCAGATAGAGCTGAGATGTGAGCCTGGGGCAGGCACAGATGTGCTCACATGGCACAGATGTGCTCAGGGGACCCCTCCCTCTGCTCCTTCCCCAGCTGTGTTTGGGGTATGTAGACAGATGTCTGAAACCCTTGCTTGCCCTCTGTTCCCCAACCCCTGTGTGGCTGAAAGTTGACTCATTCCACAGCATTCTTCCCAGCACCCACAGTCACCGGTGGTCTATTCTTGGATCTCTCCCCTCACTTTATAAGACATCAAGTGGGTACCTCCCATCATGGTGTTTCCCTCTGCACGTATGCAGTTCATCCATACCACTGGGGTAACATATTATTAGTGCAATTTGATTTCACCTTCATAATGAAAGCATTCTCCTTAAATACTAAATTCTCCCCAGCTCCTGCCCAGAGACAGAATTCAGCCCAAATCCAGAGGTCTCTGTACCCTGTTGTTAAAACAACCAAAGTGCTGACACTTTTTCACGGTCATCTTCACTGCTAGAAAGTTTTTTTTGGGTTCAGTTTGAAAATCACTTGCTCCAGCTCAAGTTTTTCAGTTTCTAGTTATTTTTGTATCCACAAGCCTTTGGCTGTTGGTGAAGAAGCTGTTGTTTAGCCCTGGAACAGCTCCAAATCTTTCCACTGGGTGTATTAGTTATCCAGAACTCCTAGCCGTAGCTGGGGTATTTTTAGCTCTGCACACTAGTCCTCAAACAAACACTGCCACAAGGTCTGCAGGACTCCCTGAGGTCCCCTGCAGCCCAGCTCCTTCTGAAGCTCCAGGCTCACTTGCGCAGAGATGACCCTGAAATCCCACCTGGGGAGCCACCCAGGACTGTGACCAAGTGCTTTGTGCCACCACCATGAGATCCACATCCAGGCTGTGGCTGAGCACATGGATAGGCACAGCTTGTGCTTTCTTGCAGGAGAGCAGGGAGCTCTGCCTGGTTTTGGTGGTGCCCTCGTGGAGGAGTAGAGGTACTTGCCTCCCCTCACTCCCACCATGGCATACTTCCTGCTGCAGAAATGCATCAAAAAGCTGGTAGGAACAAGAGCAGAGTAGCCCCTTGCTCCAGACTTGGCTGCTGCCTGCTCTGTGGATGTGATGCTGCATTGTCCCCTGGCCAGGCTGATCCTCCAAGCAGCATCACATTCACACTCAATCCTTTTGAAGACTTTGGAAGCAGCCTTTCCTTTTTCATAAAAGAAGGAATCAGTCTGTCTGGCCTCCCCTTGGCTCCCTGGTGGTTCCTCCCAGCCTGCACACTTTGCCAAGCCCTTGCTGGTCTGGGTTTAATAAACAGCATCTCTGCTTCAGGGATGGAAATTAGAGGTGGATGCTGCAGCAGAGCAAAGCACAGGGACATGGTGGCAAGAGCTTCTGGATCCTTCCTCGCCCATGTTTCTGCAATGGCACAGCTGAGGCCTAGCTTAGAAAATCCACTGTGCCACTGCTGAATTTGCTTCTGGAGCAGGGTGTACCTCCTGCACGACCGCCTTGTTTTTCCACCTAACTCCACATGGGATTGGAAAATACCACTGGAATATGAAACATGAACCAGGACTTGCAGGATGACCCCACGTCAGTGGGCTAACAGCCAGAGCCCAGTGGGACAGCCCAGTTCCCTGGGCTGTGTCTCAGCAGCTGGGCTTTGCCGTGGGTGTTTGTAAAATAACACTTTTCCAGGAGCACTCCTAGTGTTCACACCTTAGATCTCTGTTCTGCTGTTTCCCTGTCCTGACAGCTCTGCTCTGTGAGGTGCCCTAAATGCTGGCAGGAGGAGTGCAAGTCAGGCAGTCACCAGAAGCCAAAACTTCAATGAGTTCATCTTTGGGTCCACCAACAGTCAAAGTTAGAGAACTAGATTGGTAAGGAGCTTGGACTTAAATCAGCTGATGAAGGGTTTGAGAGAGGAGCCTCTTTCTTTCCTCCCCACCTACTTCCCGTGTTGCCCACTGGCCTCATTGTGGCATCCTTCCTTCTGCCCTCGTGGCCATAACTGATCTCCCATTCAGGTGGAAGCCCATCTGAAATTGGTGGAATATTGCTCTGGGCCATCTCAAGGCATGATGACAAATGTGGTTTGTAATGGGGCAAGGTCAAATATTCATGTTCTTCATCTGTTCCTCCATCCCTCACTGGAGATGTTTTAAGCAGAACTTAAACCTGTTCTCTGGGAGATTTTACTTAAACAACTTCATCTCCACAGAGGGAGGGTTGTGAAGCTGCACCACCCCCTGTGGCTCAGCCAGCAATGAAGGAGTTTTAAAACCATCTGATTTCAGACCCCCAGCTGTATCTTCTGTGAAGAAAGCTTAACACCAAAAAGATCTTCCAACCAGTAGCTTCATGCGCTTGCTCCTGCTTGCTCCTGCTCTCCATGACACTCAAGAGCCATTAAATCAGGGGCCCCTGTTTATTTTCTCATTTTCTCTGTGTGTGTGTGTTTGTCTGTCACATTCTTGCATCCTCCTATTAATTTTTTCCCAGGACTTTGCAGTGTTCCAGCTGAGAACAGTTCTTGGCAGGAGGAAAGCAGGAACAGGTGAGTGACAGGCAGAAGATATGCTGGACAGGCTCAGACCCATTTAGGATGGCTTGAGGTACCAGGGATGTGTAACAATTCTGGCTTTTTTTCCTGCCAAGGTCAGGATTAATAGCATGAGAGACAAAGTTCACGTTTGGACTTGGATCTTTAATTCTTATCTATATTACAGTCTCACAAGCTGTGAGTTCTGCAGTACCTCTAGTTAACACGGTGCAAAATTGAGTGTCTCTAACTCTTTCCAAGCACCCAATAACAAGGTGACATCTACACCATTTATATTTCTGACCCAATAATGACCACCCAAGGCCTGCTGTGTGGACCCCTTTCACCCAGTTAGAAAACAACCAAAACCCATGAGGAAGAAGGAAGAAGAAGGTGAAGAAGAAGGACCTAGACAATGCTGAAAATCCTCCACATTGCTTCACACATACCTATACACTATGTACCAAAGTCCCAAAATCTAAGTTTCCAGAATTCCAACAGGGATGTGCACCTCAGCCTGTGCCAGAAGTTAACATTCCCTCTGCCACAATGACAGGGAGCAGGATGCACCTGTGTCCCGTCTGCTGCTGGGCTCCATCCAGCACATACCACAGTCCCCCCCAAACCTCACAAAACCATTTTGGGCTGTTTGGGGTTTTCCATGCACTGGTGACCTGCAGGGCTGTAGGACCACATCTCTGGAGCCTCAGTATCAGGCTAAGGTTACTCAGAAAGGACAGCTGGTGGACTGAGTGTGGCTGGATCTGTCCAGATGTGAGCTGTGGTGCTGCAGTGGAAAACTGTATCCCTGTGCCCGGGCAGACTTGTAACAGGAAAAGCCTGAGGGCAAAGCAAGCTAATTTGGGAACACAATGGTTATGCTAATCAAAACACCTTCCAGAGGAGAAGGGAAGGAAATTACCTAATCCTTCACTGTGCAGTGTGGTGTCCCTATGCCCAGGCTGAAGGACCAGGGCTATGCACAGCTTGGAAGAAAGGGCACTTCCATCTGGGCAAGGAAAAAACGCCTGGAATCTCTTCCCTCCAGACGCTCTCCATCCATATTGGATGGAGGAGAGTCCTCCTCTTCCCATCCCCAAACTAGCTTTAGGTCCAGAAAAATTCATGCTTCTCTTGAAAGTTTGGCTGGACACAAGTTTATGTGACTCAGGAGGTTAGCCAGAAACTTCATCAGAATTTGGTAAATCAGCTGAGAAGGGTTGAATCAGTTCAGGGATGTGCAGCTTGTCTTGCTCCACTGCCAGCAGACTGGGATGGGGCAATCACTGGCTCTGTCAAGAGAACTCTTCCCATGTCCCATGGATGATCTTAGCAGCGTTTACGCTCATTGCCTGACTCAACATTTGGAAACTGAAATCCAACTGAAAACAGCCCAGGAAGGCTCTCCTAACAAGCCAGGAACAAGCACAACTCCCAGCTTTGAGAAACCTCAGGGCATGGTCCCAGATAGAGAATTTAAGGTTTTTTGGAGATGCTAGTGCTACAGAGCATGAGTAGAGGACAACAGTGCACTTTCAGTATTCAATAAAAGGCCACCAAGTGCCTCTGGCTTAGAAGAAACACACTTCAGCTGAGGAGAGGCTTCCCTGGTTGAGGCTCTCCCATGTTCCCAAGGCTCCTCTGCCTATTGCCTGCACAACTCCATGTGAGACCTGTGCAATGCCTTTTCTCCCCTGGCTGAAACCAGGAGCCAACAGGGAAAAAAGTGTGAGCCATGTCCAGAGTCAGCAGTTTGGATGCTATTGGAGGGCCTGCAAAATACATGCACAGGAGCCATGAAGGGAAAGCCAAGAGCTGAAGGGGTTTTTCTGCTGCTCCATGTAAAAAAAAAATGTACTCTATAAGTGGCATATTTTTCTGGAAGAGAAGAACCCCTTCATAGAATATGGAATTTTCTTCATCACTCCAAATTTTATGTGGGTAAAAAAAAAAAGAACTAACTTGCAATTTTTTCCCTTTATCCTGCTTAAATGTTTCTCCAGCCCACAGACACCAAAGGGACACCCATGGAAGGTGGCACTGATCTATGAGACAGCAGTGGAGGGGAGATGGGAAGCCATCCCTCTGGTCTGATGTGGGGGACAGAAACCTTCACTCTCTGAGCTCAACACCACCTAGGTTAACATAGTTCCCACCCCACTGCTCATTCCCCTGCTCCTGTGCACCAGCAAAAAGCAGCCAAGCCCTCTACCTGCATTTTGTTAAACCTCTTTATTTCCATGTCACTTCAAGCCCCCTCTGCTCCATATGAACCTTAGAGCGAATTTCTCATGCTGGATACAGGCATCCAACACGCACCCATTCTTGCAAAGAGGACTTTGCAAAGGGCCAACAGCCCCTCTCTGTCTCTGCAGAAGAAAAACTTACTTTAAATGTCCTGGGATCTGCCACATCAGCATTGAAATGTATCAGATCTCTAAACCAAACATACCTAGGAATGGTTATTTACCCAGTGAAACATGAGAAAAAGAAGAAAAAAGAAGAAAAGGAACAAAAGGAGATTTTTTTTTAAAGTTGTAGTTTTTAAAGCAGTTTCTCTCCCAAAAAATGTAGCTGGAAACCTCATGCTTGGGGTTAAATGTGTGTGAGGTGGCACTGAATAATGCCAAGGTAAATCCTAGCTCTGAATTAGTCTCCTTAGAGCAGAGTCGTGTACCTGCACGTTGCTGTCCAAGAACATGCTGTGCTCTCTGGCTGCACACAACACTTTGTACTCAGAATCCTGTCTCTGAGCAGAAAAGGAATTTTCATATTAGCAAATTTTAAAAATAAATAAATAAATAATACAAAATATAAAAACGCACCAAAAAAACCAACTCCTCTCTGAGTACATATAGAATTACACACAGATGCCAAGCTGACATTTTGGCCAGATGAGGAGCTTGAACCTGTTCCTGAATGTGGTCAAAGCAGGCCCCAAATCTTGCTGCAGCAGCATAATGTGAAGGGTCATGTTGGAGTGTGAAAACATGGTGTTTGGGACTTTGGGAAGGCCTCTAAGTGAGCAGGGAGAAGCTGAAAGCTGTGAGAGGAATTCAACATCCAGTTTCAAGTTTGTCAGAGGTGTCTCTGTTGTCCCCCTGCCATGGCACAACAGTCACATTGACACTCCAGGGTGGTTGCTTGTGCCACCCCTGTGCTTGGCTCATTTGCTCCTCATGTTTTAGGTTCCCTGGATACTCCTGCACCACCTCACACACCAGTGACTCCAGCCTGGCCTGACACTTTACCACTCTCTCCTTGTTTTTCAGGTGTGCTGAAACAAAACCTGCCCTGGAGGGGAAGGCACAACCCTAGCCACTCACACTTGGGCTCTGCTTTCCCAGCATGGCCCTGAGCACTGGAAAACCTTCAGCTCACATTAAAAGAGGACTTTTGGCCAGCAGTTGCCTTGGCAAGGGGCAGTGTTATTTGGTATTTGACAAGGGCCTTAAAAGTAAAAGTAGAGCAAAGGAGGTTGAATGGGAAAGCTGGGAATCAGGTCACCATGACTCTGGTCAGTTTGAAGTGCTCTGACACAGCAGAGCTGTCCCGTGGACAATGGCCTTTGGCATGCTCATTCCTCCCAGGAGATGAGCAGAGATCCCTCCCAGCCAGCAGAAGTGCTTCCCATTTCCACTGCCAGGGGCAAAGACTCCTGTAAATCTCTTCATACAGCCTAATTAACCTCTGGGAATGGCTTATAAAGAGCAACATGTTGTAAAATCCAAACATTTAGATGTGCCATAAGTGCCAAGATTATCTTTAAAAGCCCCTGCAGTGAATCCTTTCAAATAACACATTTTAGGGTCTCTCTGACATAGCAGCACATGCTTAAAACTTAACAGATGGCAGGGAGTTACACATCTCAGACTTTTTCTCAGCTGTCTTGGTTAGACACACACATATATTTATACTGCAAGCTGTACTTTGACTCAGTGTACTCAAGAGAAATACAATGCAAAGCTTGTCTGCATTGCTGCCTCCACTCCTATTTGTATTTTAAAGACCTGTCTTGATTCCTGCATGAGGTGCATTCTCCTATAAGTGTCATGTTTCCATCAATACGTAAAAAAGCAAGAACAGGTACTTGTCAACCTGCCCTTGTTCAAGTGGAAAAGCAAGTCACAGACTTTTTTCCAATACCTAAGTCTGTAAGTATTCCTGAGGGCACTCTTGTGATCATCAAAGCCTTGCTCAGCCATCAGCACCTGTGCGGGTGGGTGTAAGGTTGGTGTTTTCAGTGATGTTCTCCATCATCTGATGGAGATCCTAGGAGAAGGATCCACAGGCTCCACAGTGGCTCAGACCTATCCCTGCACCAGCCTCTGCTCTCCAAGCTACCCCTTCACTTTAGGTTCCTCTATTTTTAAATGTCAGGCCATGTTCTTTTGTTCCTCAGAAGGTGCTGAACACCCACAGCCAGAGCTTTCGCTAGAAATTTTTCCTCATTTAATAACAGCCAACCAGAACATTTGATTTACCCATGCGTATTTATTCACTGAGTGTATTGATGAGGCTAACATTTGTTAATTCAGCCAGTTGAATGGTCTGCCCTCCTCGTATGACCAAAAAAATAAACAGGGAATAAACTCAGAGCAAACATCTATTCCAGGGAGCCCATGTCTTTACGAAAGGCTGTCTGAGGCTCAAAAAGAAAGGAAAAATATTAAGAACACTGCCTGATGCTCCTGAACCTTCTCTAACTGCACCAAATAATTTGCAAGGGGCAAGTCCATAGCAGACCTTGTGAAGTTGTAAGATTTACATGGGGCCAGCTGGAGAAGGGGACACCCAGGGACGTGCACACCAATTCTGAGAGAGCGACGCCGCTCTTGTACCAGCAGCTGCCAGGAACAAAAAGGTTTTGCAATTGGCCAGCGGGAGTTAAAGAAGAAAGCAGTCTGGCAGTAAATATACTTAGCAAATTCAAACAGTGAAAGAGTTCCAGGAAACTGAGATAACCCTGCAGGCACAAAGATCCTGATCCAAAGCCCATGGAGGTTGGTGGAAAAGAAAATCCTGTTAGCTTTTAGATGAAGCCCAAGGAAAGTCAAATAAGAGGTTCAGTTGCAACAAGTCTGTAATTCTTCCCGATTAAACAGCCACCCAAATCTCACACACATTCCCTGGCAGCTCCTCCTTTGCAGCTTGGCCCTCACAATTGGAATTTGTACTCAATGTATGTACCTATACAAACATTTTTTACTCACAAACTGTTCCTGGGTCCTGCTCCCCTGGCAGCTCTCTGATATCTGTGACTGTGCAGACTGAGCATTTGGTGTTTCTCCTCGAGCTTCCTGTAGTTACAAGGGTATTCAAAGATTTCCAAAGGCAAGGGGAAAGCCTCTGAGCCACTCCAAAAGTAGCACATTTCCTTCTGTGACAACCCCATAGTGCTCAAAACCAGGGTGTGGGATTCATGGGTCAGGCAGTGGGGACCAGTGTCCCATAGCACAGAGAGGACACATGACAGGAGCAGCCTGAGAGTTGCCAGGTTGAAGAAGGCACACTTTGCACCAGGGTGCAAAACCCTGGCTTAAGTAGGATCCTTGTTTTGGCTGCTCAGCAGCCAGTGGACCGGGCCAAGCACTTTACTTTTAAAATAAAATGTGGGGGTTTTACTTCACTCCTTTAACTGCAATTGCCTGGAATAAAAATTAGCAGTTACACAGTGCCTGCTCCAGAGACCACTGATTACAACAGCAAATTGTTCCTGCCTTCAGTGGTCTTTGAATCAGATCCTAAAAATGCAGCCCAGCCCATGCACATCTGCAATACCGCAGTCAGAAATGAGTTCAAGCATCCTAGCAATCCAGGGAGGCGGGGGGAAAAACCCCAAGGTGACACCTAGGAAAAGAAATGTGCCACAAGCCAGCAGCTGCCTTGGAGGTCTGAAGGAGGGATCAGGAGAATGGGAGGGGACTGCTTGGCACAGCTAAGTTAGAAAGACAATTGCCCTCTTAATACCAACATTATTCAGCTCCAGCCTGGCCACTCAGTTTCTCCATGCTGACAAATTTTACTGTCTCTGGGATGTCAGGGCAAGCTAAGCAATGGTTTTCCAACAGAAAGACCCTTGAAAAAAAAGAAGAAAATGTTTTCCTGAGAATGATATATTTATATGAGAAAATACAGACATTTGCTTTTTAAGCGTCCCCTTCCTCCTCTGGATTTATAGCATTAAAATTAATTGGAGAAAAGATAAGACTGCTGGGTTTTTTATTTATAATTTTTTATCAAAGAACAGGTTTCATGACACTGGAGAGGAAATCAAGTTGAGACTTTGGAAAACTTTTCCTGGTAACAACTCCTTTTTGTTTTAGTACCGTTTCCTAAAGCCATTAAAACCAAAGCAAGATCTGCATCTGCTCAGCATTCCCCCTCTTTTAACATTTTATCCCACTGAGCCCTTTCAAACAGATTTTTTAAAAGAGTGATAGAGTTTTCTGAGGAAAGGACTCAGAAGAAGGGCTCCTGCAGAGCCTTCCCTTCCAACAAGAGAGGCAGCTGAGTTGGGGCAGCCAGCATGGCACAGCTTGGCTACCACAAGACCCAGTGGAAGGCCAGTGTGTGATCAAGGAAAAAAGTTAAGCCTGCTTCAAGGTAGAGGTGCCTCAGGCTTTCCATGACTGCCATAGACTCTCTGGAGGTCAGATCCCCAGTGAATGAGGCAGGCAGTGGTTTGCAACCCATGTGCTTCCCATGCATCATGCTTTCACCTCATAGCAGAACCAGTCTCACCCTGCTTGCTCATTTTGCCCATCATGGAAAGCATCCCTTGGCTGGCAGCAGGGAAAGCCTGGGCAGACGCTCTGCCCTGGATGTGGGTAGCCACTCCTGGCTGCTGGTGTGAAGAGGATGTGAGCTACAGCTCTTCTGAGAGCTGCAAACACACCTGCCTCCTTCCTACTCTTTTTCCCCCACCACAGTTCACCCCTCACCAAATCAGAGGCAGCAGATCAGCTCTTACTTGCTCTGGCCAGGTCTGCCTTGTTTCAGTGTTCCCTGGTCATAGACAGCTCTCCATAAGCACACAAGGATATCAGTAAGGCTGCTGCTTGTCTCACACTTCAGCAGTAGCTCAGACAATGTGCCTACCAGAACTTCTCTGAAGGCCCAGACCAAAGGGCCCTGTCCCTGAAGGAGATTACTACAATTCATTGCCAAAAGAACTGAGTGTGGCATCTCTTCCAGCTTTCCAGGCTCACATTTTCTATTGTAACCACCTCTAGAGGCAGCTCATATTTACAGATGTTCAGCTTTGATGCTGCAACTTGGTGGAGTCCTGGGCTCACTCTTGCTTTTTGAGCACACTCCTGCCTGAACACAAAGGTTTCCAGCTCCTTGCAGCATCTCTGGGAGCCACATCAGTAGGTACTAAAAATCCTTGGCCCAGACCACCTGCAGCTACATCTCTGCCTCTCTAAAAGCTGATGTACTTCTGCTCATCCACCAGATCACTGAGGAAGGCATGGTCTAACCTGTTTTCTTACAGTTATTTCCTCTTTCCTATAGGATTTTGAAGCATCAGGATTTTTTTTCTCTACACAAAATAATGCTTTTCCCCCATCCTTGGGCAGCTCAACACCTAAGAGTAGTTCCTTTACAGAAGTCTTGTGGGTTAAATTATGTGGGGTCCATTCTGATTATCATCATTAATATTGTATTATTATTGTCCTTAATATGTCCCTATGGAGATTCCCATTCCCTGGGGCTCTGCTGAACCCATATGCTCACAATTTCCTACTAGAAAAATCAGGACAGGGATGTAAAAAGGCTTGAGAGAAACATCTTTTCCTCCTCTCAAACTAGCCAAGAGGAATTGGCAATAAAGACCAATTATGGCTGCTCCCTGGTGCTCCATTTCATTTGTGTTTCCAGCATGTGGAAAGGGACTTTTGATGGGCACAAAAGTATTTTGAAAGGCTGAGCTTACAGTCCATCAAGCAGGTACTGTTTGGAGTTTTAAAAAGTATCAGTGGCCACCCAGAGGATACAAAAGGGAGGGACTGACTGAGGTCAAGCTGTAGCACAGAGCTTAAGATGGGAAAGAGGAGGAGAAGAAAAAGAAGCTGTATTTTCAAATACAGGGAATTAGTTGTCTGTGGAGTTCACATTGCTGTGTTAAATCATGTTATTTAAACTGTTGTCTGAAACCAATCACATCCAAAGGTCCTGTTGCAGGTTCTCCTCACTCATGTCCAGACTGAGCCCAGTTGTTCATGCAGATACACCAGAAAACACTGCAGAGCATTGCTGCCCCTTTCTCCAAGTTCCTATACTAAAAATAAATCCTGGGGAAAAGATGCACCCTCTGGGGTTGGGAAGGGTGTTTGTATGAAAGCAGCACCTCAACAACAGAAAAAAAAAAACAAAAAACAGTTGAATTCTTGTCAGCACTGCCAAAAGCCTTGACCACCAGAAATAGGTAGCACTGTTGCTTGTAATTCCCAACTGGCACATAAAGCAAGAGCCTTCACATAACCACACAGTCAACCCAAATCCTGGCCTCTGTCCATATCACTGACAGCTCAGTGATAGGAATTTGTCTTTCTGGAAAGAGGGAACAGGAGCTGACAGAAGAATTGTATCACTGCTGGTAGCTGCAGCCATCAGCAGCTGTGGAGCTCATTCACTTTTTCTGCCTCAAAGGAACATGCACACCCAGAGTGGCCAAGAAAGCCAAGACCAAGTTCAGATAAGCCTGTGAGCAAGCAGGTTACCAAATCAGCCAGGTCACCCTGCAGAAGAACTGTGGCACCCTGCCCAGGAACAAGACCACGTCAGCCTGGGGAAGGGAGCCCTGAGCTAGGAAGAAGAGAGGTCTGAGATAAGGGGAAGCTTCCTCAGAAACACAGAAAAAAATATTATCAGGAAATAGTCCAGTCAGCAGTGCAGCATTTAGCCAGTGAAAAGCACAGAAATGGTGCTGCCCAAATAGCCATAAGCAGCTAGGAGTATTGCCACAATCAATAAGAATTGCAGGTTACACTTGATAAACTCAAAAGGAAACAGATGCACTCCCACTGAGCATCAGCCCCCATGAGAAGTCACTGCTGAGAAAAGCCTGTCCTGTACCTCACCACAACCTTTGCAGAGTGGGGCCACACCCCTGAGGTGTGGAAGCCTCAAACTGCCCTTCTAAAAGCACAGCAATCATCTGAAGGACAGCCATCTTTCAGGAAAATGGACATTTACTGTGACAGCTCCACCCCACTCACTCCAAACTCTCCCTGAGGGGCAAGCAAGATGTCTGAAGGGAACAGAGGTGTTCACATAAAGCATCAAGACGTTTGTGCTTTTCTTTCACGGGAATGGCAAAGATGACTTTGGCTTCAGTGAGGAGAGTCCAGTCTTTGCTTGCTTGCAGAAAGAGGGTGTCCCAGCAGGGGTAAAACACTGCTCACCACTGGTGCTCAGAGTAACAGTCTGCAGCTGGCAACAGGGATGGCCAACTCCGGATAATGCAGAGGTTTCCCTGGCACCGCCTTTCCTCAAAACAAATCTTCTGAAAGGAAGGAGTGCTGGTAAAAGCCTTGCCCCCAGGAGAGGGGTGGGCAAGGAGCTCTTCCATCCTGCACTGCACTTGGCCCTTACTGGAAGTCCAAATGTCTGCCAGAAAAACCTGCGGCCAAAATCATGCCCATGATGGGAAATTCTGAAGGTCACAGATGCAAACAAATATTTGATGAGTTGATAAAATACAGCCTTGACCAGTGCATGTCCAGCATTGGGAGGACCCCCTGTGCCACAGCTGAGTGTGAATGCCCCCCAGCAAATCACCCACACTGTGTTTGAGCTGCCCTGCTGTGTGCACACTGCTGGTTTTGTTAATGTTTAGACTTGCTCCCAGAAGGTCCGTCTGAGCTCAGTGAGCAGGAATCAGCGACATGAATTACCAGGAGAGAAACTGTCCCCAAATACTGCTGTCATCTCTCTTCTCTTTAGGTAGAGGAGCCACGTTCCTCCTGGGCTTGTCTAGGTGACCATTTCCTTCTCAGCTCATCTTCTCCTGGGATCATCTGACTCACATTTCAACCACTCTGGCCACCAGAAACTCACCTGGACACCTTCTTTCCAAGTCTCCTTTTGAGCCTGACCAGCCACAGCCCAGCTCCTGAAAGTATCTGAAGAGCATTGAGGGGAAAAACCGCATCAGCCCTGCTTTGATGAATCTGCAACACTGGTGCACGTGTGACTTTGCCTTCAGGATGTGTGAGACTGCTCACAGATGCATGAGGGTCCAGAGCAGTCTCAGGGTTGCACTTGAACTAATGTTGCTGAAAAATATGGATTTTGTCCCTGCAAACTCATGGAGATTGGTACGCCAGGAAACATGATTTTGACATGTTCAGTAACCTGCAACCTTTGTCTCTCCTTGTACCCATCTCTCCGTCTCTCTCCATCTTTGCTTTGCCTCTTCCCTCCCCTGTCTCCTTCCCATTTCAGTGGGATTTCTTTCAGCCTAACTCCAAGTACAACCAGCGGCCTTGGATTCTGATGCAGGAATATCATCACTTTGAGTGTAGGCCTTTTGCTCCCTCAGGACTTCGAAAATTGGGAAAGGTTTCCTCCCCTCTAAATTTTGTTGTGGGAGGCCTACAAATTGTATGTTACAATATGTTACAGTGTTCTCACATGAGAGAAATCTCCTTCATGTCATGAAGAAGAAAAAAGCATTTTCCTAAAAGAAGAGACTTGGTAGGATGGAGTTTATATGTTGTTTCCTGACTCTGAAAATTTGGATGAACCCAAGTGTGGATGTGCCTCAAGTGACTGCTTGCTCTGCTGGGAGTTTTGTGGAAAGCTAGGAGAGGGAAATTTCAGGGTGGCTTTACTCCCTGTTCCTTGTAAATTTTCATATAGAGAAATAAGCCTGGCCATCCCACAGGCCCTCCAGCCAAATTTACTGCCCCCTCACAGTGTGGAGAGAATGAGACCCACCAGCTTCCTCCAGGTCCCCACCCAGGACCTCAGCACCGCCCATCCAACCACAGTGCAAACTCATGGTTCTGCTGCAGCTATCCTGAGGAAAGTCCAGTTTAAAAGGAATTAAGAGGATGTTACAGCATTTTTAGATGACTAGTTTAACTGATATCTGTACCTCAGACAGCAACAAGCCCCAGTGACCTGGTGAGCTGCAATACCCCTTGCTGCAGGACCTAGCCATTTATTCTCACTAAATCCCCCCAAAGCCTCCTCAGCACAGAGGTGCAAGGGCAACAAAATGCCCCTTGGACCATTTTTTCCCCTGGCCCTTCCTCATCTTCCCAGCAAACCAGATTTGCAACAGATTGTGTTTGAGTTCTCCAGCTACGTGGCTTTTTCTTTTTTAATGCCTGGCTGCCCAAGCACAGCTGTGGGGCTCAGTAAAGCAGGCTTGACTTTTGGCCTTTGAGGTGGTTTCAGATCTAAACCACCAAAAATTCTGGTACTAAAAATACACTTTGGCGCTTTCAAGAAATTAGAAAAAAAGTGGCTGGTAGTTCTGTTAATTCACCTGTTGCCTGGCTTTAGCATTCCCATATGTCTGCAAGGAACTATTTCCCATTCGGAAGAGGCATGTTCTCTTGTATCTTTTTTTTACTTTTGGTATTATTTTGTAATCTGTGATTGAAGGGCCATTTTAAAAAAGCATTCTGCTCTTCTGCAGCAGTGTCAGGTGATCCAGCTTCTCCAAGCCATACAGCTACATGGGTTTCTGGGCAGAGGCCTGTTTTTCTTGAAAGCTTCTCAAAAATGCCAATGGGCAGCCCAGCACCAGGATTTCCAGGCTAACAAATGGATGTGATCCCAACCTGCCAGCCTCAAGCACTCTGGGGCTGGTGCTTCCCATCTGGGTTTGGGGCAAACCTTTCACTTATGGACCCTGTCCAGTCCAAAAACATCAGGACTGACTAACTTGAGAGAGAAGGAATTCCCAGGTTTCCCTGTATGTAACAACCTGCCTATACTGCATGGTCCAGCCACAGCTTGATGCACCCAGCTGCAGGGCACAAGGAGGATGTGAAACCTGGCTGAAGGGCTGGATTTGTGAGCAGGAGTATCCCAGCCTGCAGATCATCAGCACCTCCTACACCCACCTGGGAACCAGCTCAGCACCAGCACCCTCTGCATGGCTGCTGTAAGCATTGATATTGTCACACAAGTCTTGTCACAGCACTTGGCAGCCCCATCTTCAGGGTCACTGACATACCTAGAAGATGAATTATTCAGTTTCAGTTGTTTCTACACATTTAGCCAAAGTTCATCCTGCATTACTCCAGGATTTATGCCATGGGAATGCCCTGCAGTTAGTGAGGTGAAACCACAGAAGTGATGGAGCACTAAAATTGGAGTTGTGCATCAAGGACACTGGCCTGGCCGCAAACAGTGTTTTAACATTCTTGTATTTTAGCTCCTTGCCTGGGTGTTCTTGTGTAGCTTAGTGGAATTCAAGCAAAATTAGACAACAGCTGCAGAAGGGACATTTCCCAGCCCTACTCTGCAACAAACCCCACCAACAGTTGGGAATCACCCTGACATGGTGCAGCAGAAATGTAGAGTATTTCCCCTCCTGGAGACCCTCTGGCACTGCGCAAGGTGGGTCTCAGCCTTTGCCTCTGTAGCCCCACTCTGCTGTTGGGCTTAGATTTTAGGTGGTCTTAAGAGGCAGCTTAGCTGTAGAAGCTATCTCCATGTTTTATCACCCTGGCACGGAACCATCTGGAAAAACAGCAGCAGATGTCTGTCCGCTGAGGCTGAGGCAGAGATTAACGTGCTCAGGGCCAGGGGAAGGCAGCAAGGGGGACTCTGGCCACTGGGTTTCCCAGCAACACGCCTTGCATGAACATCTGCACCCTGTCACCCAGGCAGAGGCAGCAGCAAACAGCCTAGAACATCCCCTGCTCTTGTTACCCACTGATGTAAACATGTGAGAAAAGGGTGAGGCACCATTTAGCTCAAGTGAAATGAAAACTGATATTTTGAGAGACAAATTGTAAAAGCAATGGCTCATACAGTTGTCCCTACAACCGAGAGAGGAGGCAGCTGCAGAGGCTTTGGTAGGGCTTTTTTAACGTGAAACCAAGCGGAGGAAGTGGGAGTCAAAACCTCACAGAGCTGAGATTCTGCATACTTACACGGAATTGCAATACACAAGGTGTGCCTCTCTAAGTATTCTCCCACCTTTCCTGGGACCTCTGACATCAGCTTGCAGATGTTGCAGTCTTCAGCAGCCAACTATGCTTGCGGTGACTCTAAGTGACATCCAGGGACTGCCATCAACTCAGGGCTCAGTCAGATCCCTGGAACACCCTTAGGGCACCTATCTCCCCTCTGGATTGATCAGAGTTAGGCACCCTGGGGTCTTGCTTCCCTGTCCTGGCTCTTACCCTCTGCCAATCCCAAATCTTTCAAGGGACCCCGCCAGCAGTGCTGTTCCCCACCTACTGCTTGGCTTTGCCTCTACGCCGGGCCCACGTCACCATCCACAAAGAAGGGCCTGTGCAGGAGCTGGGGCTCATGCTGTGCTGAGAGGAGTCATAAAGCTCCTTTTAAGATGTCCAGCACAAAGCTGAGCCTGTTCAGCCGCAGGTTGGGGGCTGCTGCCTCCCCTCCCTGCCTCTGCCAGGCACTGAGTCATTGCCCTGCCATGGTGCTGCCAGCACAGCTCTGGAGGGAGGGCCAGGGCTGGTGGCCGAGAGCAGCAAACTTGCCCCACTCACTGCTGTGACAGCCAAAACCCGTGCCTCAAAATACTGCTTCTTTCCAGAGGTGCAAATAGGAAATACTATAGAAAAGACCCAGGGAAAGGGGCAGTGACATGGAAAGGGGTCATCCGTGGGGAAAAGGTCACGTGAAATCTTCCCAGGGTTTGTGTTTTCCACCTCAAATTGCTCTCAAAGCTCTTTTTGACACACGAAGGAGAGACACGAAGGTTTCTACCTGTGTCCTTTTACAATGCAAGAGGGGGAAAGTTGGAGATACTTTTCAGCTTGCAAGACTCATGGCTCTTGTAGTGTGAGCTTCTTCCTCAAAGACCAGAGCCAGGATTGCAAAAAATCTCAGATGTTGTCTAAAGCAGCACAAGAGATACACAATCTTCTGCCCACAGAGAAAAAAAAAATGTTAAAAGGTGGATCTCAGCACTCTTTCAAGTGCTTAAAGCATTTTCGTGAATGTCTCATTTTTATGACACTCTGAGCTGGTAGGAAGTCTCACATATCAGGGATTTCACTGGTGCCCAAGGAATCGAGGTGCTGGTTCTTTAGCTCTCTCACAAAGTAAAAATCACAAAGGTTCCTTAAGGGCAGATGGAAACTTCTGTAGAGGTGTGATGCCTATCATGAGCAGACAGGAAGCAGAGCTAGAGATACACAGTGTGATTTAAATCTGCTGTTAGAAGTCACAGAAATATGAAAAATAAATAAAAGACAGGATAAAGCTGGAAAAAGGGTCCTGCTCAGGGCCAGCAATTTGAGGTGTGTTGGAGAAATGCACTCCTGACTCCTTTTACCCTCCCATGCCTGCAATTCAGGTACACGCTCCCTTAAAGGCCAGTTAGAAACAGCAGGAAAGTGCAGCAGCCAATTTAAACTGAGGGAAATAAGAGACTTGGAGAGAAAAAAATAAACTCCTTAAGCACCTCAGCTGTCCCCAGCTGTGCAAGCTCAGCAGCTGGGAGCCTTGGGCACTCGCTGTTGCAAAGGCTGAGTCACACTCCTAAGAAAGTTCAAACTGCCTGGTTTCACTAAGTAATTGCCTTTTCAGATCAAAGAATTGAAAGCAGGAGGTGAAGGGGGAGACAAGCAAAGCAGCTTAGAATTCTGCAAGTTGAGAGAAAGTAACTTCAGCACAGCAAAAAGAGAGACTCAATGCCAGGCAGGAGATTCATCCTCTCCATTTATGTTTTGTCTTCCTGATTCTGCTTTTCCTCTCTCTTTCTCTTCCAAGTTATATAAGACCTGGAGAGCCTCTGCCAGCATCACGCCGATGTCCTTCTGAAAATCTAAAGGCAAGGCAAGCACCAAGGACCAGTTTATAAATTGGCATCAGTGCTCCATGAGCTGATGAAGGCTTCCCACACTCAGCCCTCCACTGCATCCAAATCCACACAATTTCTGGGTTCAGAGATATCATAGGTGTCTCTGACAAAGAAATGGGGGGTTTGTCTGATGCCATGATCCTGTCTGGACTAAAGCACAGGTCTTATTCTTCTTACAGGT
>VWZU01010892.1:749729-783688 GCA_013397095.1 Sterrhoptilus dennistouni
CCCTTCCCAGCCCCCAGCTCCACTCTCTGCTCAGAGCCCTGAGGATGCTGGCCCTGGCTGGGAATCTCAAGCTGCAGCCATGCAAACAAATCTGCCTGAAGATCCCTTAGCCCTTCCATCACAGCCAGCCAGGAATAGTCTCCCCTGAAACATATCTGGCAAATCCAAACTGGATTGTTTCAGGTGGACCAAAGCTGGACTTGCCATTCAATGAGCTCCTTCAACAGCACTGCAAAGTGTTGCAGACAGTCAAGAGCAGAACAACAAGCTGAGTTACTCCCTGCCACCCTCAATTTGCCAGAGGTCCAAATTAACCTCACTGCAGTCCTTCCCCCTCTGCAGCTTCTGGAAGTCACAGCATCCTGCTCCCTGAACCCTGGCATCCACCTCTCCCAGGGCTCCTCTCAAAGGGTATTTCCCTTCAAGAAAAGGCCCAGGCAAACCATATCCTCTCCCTTCCTTTAAACACACTCCTGTTCAACTTCATAGCCTTGTAGGGGTTGGCTATCCTCCACAGAAAATCCATGTGGGTATTCCCACCTCTGGGCAATGCTTCACCCACCATGTGTGAGATTTTGTGGGGTGGTCTGTGCTACTTAGAGCCAGACAATCAGTAGGGAAAAGAGAGAGAGAGACAGAGACAGGGTGGTTTCTCAGTTGGTTCCAGTTTGCTGCAGGTCAGCACTTGGCCATTAAGTTTACATTAAAAGCTACTTGATTTTGGTGGCAATCCTTTCCTTTCCCCAGTCATAAAAAGTGAAGCCTACTCAGCTGCTCATGGCAGTAACTTTTAACGCCTTTCCTTAGAAAAGAACTTGGATATGTATTCCATTCCAGGCACACAATAAACACTCAAATCAGATGGTAACCTGCTCAGGGAACCTCCAGGTACTGATGTGCAGAAAATCCTCACCTGGTTGAGCCCCTTTTTGAAGTCCTGACCCGTAGCCTTCATCCAGCACCTGCATGGAAACACTGCCAAGCATCAGTAACTACCCCTGACAGCCCTGCACAAGGTCCTCATCAGGGTGTCAGGACCAATTAGTGAACAGGCAGCAGCCAGGGCAGAGAGCACTCCCCACAGGGGTGGATGCAGTCTGCTCCTAAGGCACCTGCAAAGGGACCAAGGGACTGTGACCCTTGGGAGGGGCTCCAGTAGGATCCTTCAGCAAGAAGACCCTGCCCTGTCACACCTCCCTAAAAGCTGTATTTTACCAGCAGGCAGGGGGCAGGGACTTGCAGCTTGGCTCCCTACACATGACTGAGTTTTGCAGGGTAAGAGCCACCAACAGGCACAAAGTTTGGAGAAACTGCAAAATTTCTGTCGAGGCACTGCAGGAGAATGAGCTGCCCAAGCTTGGCTTTTGCAGAGGGCACTGAGGTGAAAAATTTAATCCTTACCCTATAAAGGCAGCTATCAGCTAACGAGTAACACCGCTCCACCCCCTGCCTCCCTAGTTTCTCTTCAGGAGACTTTCCTGAAACTCTTTCCCCGATATAAAGGTCCAAGCAAAGGCAGCCCTGACTTCAGGGCTGAAGAAACTTGGTCTTCTGCATCTCACTCACTCAGAAAGTCCCAGAAAGTCTGCCCAAGGGAGATAAGAAACTGCCACCCAAAGTGACTGAAGCATTCTTCTAGATCCCCTCCTCTGCCCCACATATCAATTGTTTTCTTTGTTCCCACACTTTCCCTAACCTTCACTTTTCCCATAGTCTCAACCATGCTCACTAGGGATGCTCTGGCTAACCCTCCCATGGGAGTGGAAAACTCCACCTCAAACAGGACTGAGATCTGAAAAGAAGCCACAAGCCCCCCACAGGGGTGTGGAGTCTGATGGGGCAAGAGTTCAATGTTTTTCAGTGCAGCTGGTATGTGCTGCCTGATGAGGTTCCTTGGCCTACAGAGACCTTCCTGCTCACCCCCTAGGATAAGGAAATCCTCCTTGAAATCCTGCTTTTGGGCAATGAGCAGAGCAGAGCACACCTCTCTCCAGCTCTGATCCAGTTGGGAGGGAGAAGCAGTGATCCACTCACCATGAAGACGTGCCCCATGCTGCTCTCATCTCTTGCTGGCTGGAGATAGGAAGGATCACAGTATCTGCCTGCCAGAGATCCTTCCCTTCCTCATCACACTGGCAATCACTGGCAATCATCTTTAGCCTCCCTTCCTCGTACTTACATTATTTTCCTTTCATTTTAAAGATTTTTCTCATCCCCACTGCCCCTCCTTGAGGCCCCCAATTGCCTCTGTGACTCATTCCTGGATGCAAGAGGTGGGTTTTTTCTCTGTGGAGGTAATTTTGCACACCAGCCCTCACACATGTTTTGCAAGTGGCTGACAGCCACCAGCAAAGAGTGCAGTAAGTGCCTACAGTCCTGGCCCAGAGAGGACAGCACAGCCTGTTTGGCTGCAGAAGGATGACAGAATATATTGAAAGAGCTCATTAAACTCATTTTGGTCATGCTCCAAAGCATGTTGAAAGTTGGGAGAGAGTCCCCCATTGACATGAACAGGGTTTGGATCAGGGTTAATTCCATTAACCAGGCTGTTTGGCAGCTGCTGAGCCCAGCTGAGTCCTGAGTTATTACTGTGCATGTAAACTGTCCCTAATAAAATAAAAAAGACAAACTGGCCACCTGTGTTTAATAATCCGTGGTGACTTATGAATCATCTGTGTTTGTTAAGACCCATCTTATACACAGACTCATCTTTCTCTCGCTAGCACCCAGCTCATCCTTCCCAGTGGAAACCACAGCCAGCTTTCCTGCAGAAGGCAAATACCTTTCAGAGCTGCATTTAATCTGCTGCAAGCTATCCCTTTAAATACAGGTTTTTATATCCAGTTACTCCAGAGAATATGAGGAATGCCTCTGCTGGTTCTTCACTGAGCCTATTTAGCCTTTTTTGGACAGAAGGAAGCATCTGAAAGGGAGGGTGCATTTTTCCCTCTTTAAATCACAGAAGGAACACCACAGCTCATTCCTTGTGCGCAGACTGCTTAACTCTTCCCATATCCTACAGTCCTCAGCTGCTGCTCTGATGGCACTTGAGTCTCTGGTTGTCCCTTTGCCTCCTGGTCTGAAAGCCTGGCACACGGCTGAGGTATCCTGGGAAACAAAGGTGTGGGGTTTTCCATCCTTTCAGGTCTGTAGGCAAGACAGCTGTCCTCAGCCTGATCCTGCCACACAAACCACAGCCAGAAATGCAGCCCTGCAGCTCCTTGCACAGCAGGGCCCCAAGCAAGGGAGATTCTTCTCTCTCTGAAACAAGGAAAGAGTGTTTTTCCCTTCCCACTCGTTTATGCACTGCCACAACAGCTGCTCTCCACGGGCTTACTGTAGAGCCCTCAGGCTTAGCTCGGTTTTCAAGAGCACTAAATTTGCATCCACACCACATGACCCGGGCTTTAAGCCTGCCCACATGGCTGGCAACGAGCTCCTGAGTGTAAGTTTGGCTGCAGGGACCGATTTTTGGATGACCATAGCATTACTAAGAGATTCCCTCACCCTGCTCTCCTCCTCAGGCTCCCATGGGATGGTGTGCCATGCCAAATCTCTGGGCTGGAGAGCACAGGGAAGGGCAGAGCACCGGCTGTGGGGCTCCAATTTTATGTATACACAGAAGATGTCTACATAATTTTTTTCCTAGTGTTTGAGTAGATGTTAAATTATCCATACAAGCAAAAATAAGAATGAAAATGAAGCAGATCACATCTCTCTGCCAGGGCCTGGAGAGTGACAAAAGCTGGTCGTATTTTATAGTCATAGATTCTGGGGGGTTATACACCATCCTTAAGTTAAAGCATTCTGCAAGATGACTTCAGGAAAGCTGACCCTGAGATGTACTTTTTAAACTGAGATGGTGATTGAGATGCTTGTTTGGTAAAAACCTTGCTCTTAAAAAATAGAAAATCCCACATGACAAAGCACTGACAGCATGAAAATCTGACAGATGTGCCTGTTTGAAAGGCTGTGGAGGGAAATTGTGTGGCAACAATTTTCCAGTGAAAGAAATAGTTGATTTCAGGTGCTGCAAGCTGTAGGGACTTAAAGAATTCTCACATCTCAGCTGTGCCACATCAGCATCTGCATCTGCACCCCCAGCAGTGGGAAAGACCCAGGGATGGAGCAGCACTGCCTGCTGTGAGACACAGTCACAACCAGTCTCCCATCCCAGCAGACTGTGCCAGGGCTCAGGGAGAGTATCCAAGTGCCAGGGCTGAATGTCCACTATCAGGAACACAGCATCTGTGCACCAGTCCACTCAACAGCATACATTTCATCTCAGTTTTGCATAAGCAGAACATCTAATTTCTACCCAATTAGCCATGGTTGATGGAGTTCATGTTATCTCTGTGCAGGAAAACAGGCAGTCCGTGGTCCAACATGCAGTCAGTGGGACATGGAGACAGGCAGCTCCTGATGTGGCACAGGGCCTTCCAGTCAGACAAAAATATTTAATGAATCTGAACCAGAAAAGTGAGTTTGCATGGGTCATTAGTACCTTGCATCACAGGGCTGGGGTATTTCCTGATGTGGTTCCCAGGAGCTTTGAAACCACAGCCTGCAGTCTCAGGAAGGAGCATGACAAAGTACAGGAGGCGGCACAGGATTCACCATGTGACAAAACAGCACTGCTGTCCCCACTTCCTTCTGGAGGGCAGAGCCTTGGAATACAGTTATTGGAGGACCATACAGATGAACAACTAAATTTCAGCTCCTCCAATGTGCTTCCAGAAGAGCCTTAGAAACTTAAAACAGTAAAAAAAAACAGCAGGAAAAAATACCTACAAGGTTAAAGATACCCAAGATGGCAGGATAGCAGCTGTGCAAAACGCTTCTAAGCTCACCAAACTTCTGCAGTTGTGATGCTCTCTGCAGGTGGCCAAAAGGACAAGAATAGTCTGTTTCCCTGAACAGCTTCATCATCCCAAGGCCAGGACTCCTCCTCTGAAGAGACACTGAAGTATGATGTGCTGAGGGAAGGGGCTTTCCCAGCACTTTCCCTTCCAGGAATAAAACAGGTGCCCTATAAACACTGAACCAGTGATGTGAGATGCAAGTAGCCAACAGATTTGTACCTCCCCAGTTGCCACCATTTTTCAAGGATGGGCACCCAGCAACCAAGGAGAACAAGAAGAGGAAATATAAACTCCCACATACTCTGGAATCTCTTCTGGAGGAGGAAAACCTCCTAGAGAACAGCAACAGCATTTCCAGCTCTTCTCAGGGGTTCCCACACTTCCTTAGGTTTCTAAATAAAGAGAGGCTGGAGACCAATCTCTACCAGAGGCAGAGATGTAGCTGTAGCTGCACCATGTTCCAGTAGGCAGGAATTTACCTGAGCCCCCCACTGTGCTGCTGTGGCCTTAATTACCCACTCCTCAAATCATCTGAAGGCTGCAGCCCTTCTTGCAAGCAGGTTTGATTGCCCTGGTGTGGGGTGGTCCTCACCCTGTGGCTGTCACACATGCGTCACTCCCCTGAGCAGCCTGCTGTGTGCCACCACCTCCAGCCACACCCCAGCTGTGGCTGGGAGAGCACTGTTGGGCTCCACCGGGCTACAAACCAGGCCACATGGGTAGCCAGGCTGGAGAAGGGCTGGCCTTACCTCATTTAGCAGGACGTGCAGACCTGACCTTTCACCCACAGGCCAGGCTGTCCCTGCTCGCACTCAGGAAAAGAAAACCAGTTCCTCACTGAGGTCATCCCAAGGTGAACCCACAGGGAAGGTGACAAATGGGGAGAACTAAAAGAAAAAAACCCTACAAAGTCTTCCTCCCAATGCCCTGAGACAGGCAAAATAATGGGCAGAGCATGGCTGGACTTGCTAAGATGAGGCCATCAGCTGTTCTGCACTGAGCAAAAAAAGGTGACAAGCCATTTCTGAAAGAGCGACATCCCTCCTTTCAACCCAGAAAAGCCATTAATAAAGCGTTTACTACACTCAAAAGAATGAGCACTTCCTGAGGAAGTGGGAATACACTGTGTGAAAACATGCAAGTGGAAGAGGCAGAGACTATCAGTAAAAACACCAGCTGCCTCCTTGCCTCTCATAGGCCAATCTCTTCTGCTGCTGCCTTCCTCTTCATTAGGTCAAAATAGAGTTTTTGACTCTGTGACAGTGTTATATCCCTCTAATCAGGGCAAATATCTGCACAAGACGACAATAAAAAAATGGAACAATGTCAGACTCCATGTAGTGCATCATTCACACTCATTTTGGCCAATTCTGGGTGTTATTAAGGGTTTGGGGCTTTTTTTGCCCTGAGATATGCTGTCACTACCTTCAAAACCTGACATGCAAATAGAGACAGCTGCATATTTCTCAAAACCCTTCTTTGAGACCAGGTTTGTGGCTTTTCAGGCAAAATATGCCTGTACCCAAAACCCTAGAGCAGTTCTTAGGAAGTCCACCTAATGTCTCTGACCATGGTACAATCTCTCAAGTGGAGTGAAACATAAACCATTGGTTTCATCAGGTTATTCTTAACCTGAATCATTTTCCTGTACTGTTTTATTCCTGGCCTCACAAACTGGTGTTGTGAATAAAAAGTGAGGCAAGAAGAAGGAGTTAAGACTGTGTTGCTGCAAAGAGAAACATTTGGCAAGTCTTTCCCAAAAAGCTTCTTTTGTTTGAGCAGGGAGAGGGTGGGTATTCCTGAACAGCACCAGGAAAAAGGCTGGAAATGAAATCTTGACCTCAGCAAAGGTGAGCAGTGCATTAACACCAAGGGATGCATCCCTTTCCTTCACCATGAGAGCAGCCATCCTGCTTGGGATGCCTGACGTGTTCCAGGCTGCTGCAGGGGTGGCATTAGCAGTCCACACACCAATCCACAGACCAAAGGCTGCAACGGAAATGTGCCCTAAAGGTGCATGTTACACCCTCTACAGTGATTGCAGCAGTTTAGAGATGAAGAAATTAGGGTAATGATTTTCATTGTGCCCAGCTTGTCTCCTTATCTCTCTCCCTTCTTTCATCTCTGCATGGGATCAAGATACCATGACAGTTTGAAAACTATCAGACACTTTTTTGGCATGCTGGAACAAGGTATGTCTGGGTTTTGTGAGGATGATGAAGGATCCACCAGGAGGGAAGAGAGTTTTAAACTGGAGCAGATCTCTGATCCAATCCACCATACAGCCACTGATGGGACAAGACTGGGCAGAAAATCACATGGGTGACAACCCTCATGCTGTGGATCCAAAGTAATGCTGATTTATCCATGCACATGGAAGGGAGGGTGGCATCCAGGCAGGAACCACCAAGTGAGGCCCCCACAAAGTTAAGGCTGCTGAGCCTCAGATCAGAGCCCCACCATCTTCCTTTACTCCACATGGCAGCTGAATGCTGCCCATAGCACTGGGAATGTTGCTGATCCCAGAGGGGCTATGGCTCTGCAGGAATGCTGGCAAGGGCTGCCTGCCCACCTTATCCTGCCCCTGGGCAGCTGGGCTACCACATACCCATGGCAAGGCTTAGAAAAATAAACTGTAAATCTGTAACCACTGGGACTGGCTGACTCAGGAAAGCACCAGGAGATGAGAGATTAGACACGTCATTAGCAAGAGCCCTGTTCTTTGCAGCTGCTGACAAACTCCCATACTTCAAGCCTAAAGCACCTCCTGTTTTGCAGGCAGGTGATAAGCTCAGTGCTCCATAAATCCCCGAAGGAACATTGCTGAGACCATGTCCCTTGGCAACATTACACAGCAGAAGGAATCATTGCTGCTCCCTCTGTTTTGTTATCCCACAGTCCCATCAAAAATCATTCCTGCAAAGCTCCTGTGAACAGGCTGCACAGAAAATAAATTCTTCAAATATCTATTGCCTTCTCCCTGTGCAAATAACAGGCTGTTGATTGACCAGGGAAGGATACAAATATTTACAGACAAGGTGAGGGTGGGAGCTCTGCCACACATTGTGCTTGTGGCTGCAGCTAGACAGCAAACAGAGCTGCCAGGATACCTGTGACCTGTGCCTGCTGCACAGACAGACATGGCAAACTCCAAATTCAGCAACAAATATTCTTTTCTTGGACTGATTTTAGAGCATTTGGTTTAAAGCTAGGATGCTGATCTGAATATAGCTGAAGTGGGAAAACAATCCTATTAACATGTCAAACAATGACAGGCCCTAGTGATACATGAGGTTCTCCATCACACACCACACCACGATATCCCACATCAGGCATTGGGGCTACAAGGAACCTGCTGCCCAAGGAAAGGCTGGTACCACTGCAAGAAGGATGAGCAGCCAAAGGAATCCCACCACTACCTCCCAACAAATGCCCCCAAAGACCCTCCTTTAGTTCAGTCTTTTTCTTGTCCAGGTAGTCCTCGTGTTTGAATATTTCCCTGTCCTCACACAGATCAGCTGGGACAAACCAGCCTCCCACTGGATCAAAGTGAGGAGGAGGTGGATTCTGGATTGGCTGGGAGCTGGAACCATGATGGTCCCTGGTGTTGCTTCAGCCCGTGCTAAGGTGCTTCGTTCTGCAGGTATCCGAGATTTAGGAGACAGCATGGGTCAGACAGCAATTCCAGTAGCAGCAGGGACATGGCTGGAGGTAATTTAGTAACACACAGACTTGGCCAGACCTGACCACAAAACACCCTTACATACCTTTAACTTCTTAATAGCAGTGTAGCCCCCTATACATTCCTCTCCCCATTTGGAGACCCAAGTAAAAGCACCCTGGGGTGGCTGGAATCTCTCTCATTCCAGTATTTGCAGAGACATTTATGGATTCCTCTTTGATCTGATCTTTGCAGCCATCCAAGGCCATTTTCCTGGGGTTTCTCCTTTTTCTGAGGCTGGAAAGCAAGTTGCATTTGCCAGGGAAGCACAGCCTGCCTTTGATGCTTAACAGGGTGAATTTCACTCAGCCTTGCTCAGTGGAAGAGGATATTCCTCTCAAATTTATAGCAGGACTCTGTATACGGAAACACACACATTAAGAAACCCCCCTCCTACCTGCTGTGGTGTCCTTGTCACAGTTCATCACACTCCACTTTCTGCTGTTCATTCCCCAGCCTAGTGCTACGCTACAAGAAGCACCTCACTGAAACATGCCAAGTTACTTTTTTAATCCCTGTCCTTACTGGCTCCAGGTAATCAGCCATGATATTGCTCTCATGTATCAGATTTCTGGGCTCCATCATTCATGGCAAAAACACCCATATGGGAGGAACACATCCCGCACAGCCAAGCCAGGAGACCTAATGGAGTGGCCAGGCAGGGATACAAGGAATGGTGGAGCCCATAGGGAGGTTCAGGGCAGAGCAAAGGTCTTCTTTACCCTCTCCTTGCACCACGGAAGCAGCTTGTCCTCCATCTGGGAACCGAGTGGCTGGCACATGGACACTCCTCATCAGCAAACACGACAGTCGCGGATGTGAAGGGATACACCTCTTTGTGCTTGGATGAGAACACTGAAGACTCATTATTCCTGCAGCCAGGGGATCCTTGATTTATTCCAGCATTGTGAGTGACACTATCTCTCCCCTCCATTTTTCCCCCTTCAATCTGTACTTGTTCACTGCAGCATTACAACTCTTCCCTTTAAGCATTCATACAATTCCAGGCCAAGGGGATAGACCTATTTTCTTGGGTCTAGCTCTGCAGTGCCCCAAAGATTCAGAGGGCTCAGGAAGCACCTGCTCCTGGGATGATCCCATAGAGCTGGGACTGGGACTCCTGTACACGAGGTATTACACAAACACTACCAGAGGTCCTGTCTCGAGCAGCTTTGCAGCTAAGAGCACTGAGAAACATATTTCTGTAAGTGTACTCATGAGGTATCCATGCTCTGCAGTGCATCCAGGGTGACATTACAGGGACATAATGTCTCTTCCATAGAGCTCAGCAGGATTTGACCTGCTCCCAAACCCATTGTGTAGCCCAGGACATTGATTGACTTGCTGACCAATTCCCCATGGCATGCCCGAGGCAAAGCAGCTCCAACATGTGTCCATCCAACACAGCATCTTTCTCATCTTCTTGGGAGAGCAAGGGAAACCATCTCTGAGCACTGTAAAGTCATAGGACTGTGCTGCTGGAAAGTGCTGGAGCTGCCAAGGGAGTACTGCCACACCTCTGGCCAAATTAGTGAGGAATCATCACCCCACCATGCTGGCCTTCCCTTTGCAACCCCCTGGGGGACAGACACCTCCCCACCTCTCCCTGCTTTTGCAGAGGCCTTTCTCAGGCCTTTGCAGAGCTGCAGGACAGCCACTTAAACAAGGATTGCGTAATTTCAGCTCAGAGCTAAGTCACTCACCCAGAAAACAAGTCTCCTTCCAGGGCTGCCTTATCTTGTGGCTTTGATAGGCACAGGATATGCACACACTGGCATAGAGGAGCAGGCAGAGGACAGGAGGTCCCATTTCCTTCTCTCTGTTGAGCTTTTAAGATAAATGGTCCCTTTTTATAGTCCCTCCAGCACTGTCCCCAGAAGTGCTCTACCTGTCCAGCCCACAGAAGACCCCAGATCCATTATTCCAGGAGCAAGGAATGGGTCTGGGGCTATCTGCTGAGCCTGCTCCCCAAGCCACACTGGCAGGCCCCTTCTTATCTGCACCACCCACTCTGGAGCAGGTTAGTGAGCACCAAGCAGGAGTATTCAACAGCACAACGCCAATGTGTGATAACATGATTCCTATATCCTTCCTGCTGTGGCTGAGGAAAGAGGGGGGCAGGAAGATGTCACCACGTCCATCTTTCCCCAGAGCAATCCACCTCTCACCAGCAGTGAGTCAGTGGTGTTCTCCCAGTGTCCTTGCTCCTTTTTTAGCTGCTCAGTAACCAAACAGAGCCAGGTGGTTTATTTGCAAAGATTTCTCCACTAAGACACAGGGATGTCTGTCTCCCACAGAGAACTCCCTGTTTGCATTGTACCTTCCCCTGCTTGTTGTGTGCACCAAGGAGAAGCTGAGGCAGTTTTAAGCCTTGTGTCCTTGCACACCACATGGTTTCTACAGCTAACCAGTTTCTGTAGACCAAATTATCCTGCCTGAGGAAAGCTTTTCAACCAAGCATCGTGTTTCTCCCTCCAGAGCATGTCCTCCAGCTTGCCATTTCACTCAAGCACACAAATACTATGGGCACAGTCCCAAGGAGAGCAAATAAATCTTTCATTTTCCCCTCTTCTACTCGAGCAAAGGCTGAGCCATGCACAGCAACCAGGTGCCACATATTTTGCATTTGGTTTTTTGCAGCCCAAAGGATTTTCTAAGTCATTCTCTCCAGAGCCCCTTGAAATATCTGACATAAAGAGATGGTGTGTGTATCCAAAATGCAAAGGATGGGCAGACACAAAACCACCCAGCATTGGGGCCATTAGCATTGCCTCCTGCCATTCTCCTGCATGATACAGGTTAACACATGGTCAGAGTCCTATAAACCACATGCTAATGTATCAATCTCTGAGGGTCCAGCCTTTGCAGAGAAGTGGCTAAAATAAATTTCAGCGAGACTGTGCTTCAGAGGTGTTTTGTAATCCAAAAAGTTTAATAAAGAAAAATAACAAATGTTACAGAAAACAAAAGATAAGCTGCACACAGGTGTCAGAGAAACTTCTTGACGCCCTGCTAAAACACTCCAAAAAGCCCTTTTTTTTCCTTATCCTAAATACTGAATGTTCTAGGAGGGACAATTTAGCTTGCAGCCAATAGAGAGAGATACAGGGTTTGAAGAATGGTGACAAGGTCCAATAGGCGCTTATCTCTTGGCCCTGAGCCAATTACTGCCAGGAGGGTATGGAAAAATCTAGGCAAACTTCCTAAAATGTCTAGCAGTAAACTAAAATTCTTTCCTTATTTGGAAACACTTGCCAGGGATGTGGGAAATGCATTCCTACACCTTCATGTCCTTTTTGCCAGTCCATGCCACAAAGGAAGAAGATTCTGTCACGAGGTCTAATGCAAGAGATTTGTTTACCCTTGAGCAAGTTCTTTAGCCCCTTCTTTTAACAAAAGGATGTCCTGGTCCTCTAGAAAATTAAAAGAACAAGCTCCATGCAACACACCAGTTTCCAGACTGGTTGTCATTGACAACCAAATTGAAGATGAGCAAGACCATCTCTGTCTTCATTTATTGCCTTTTATTCCTCCTTTTGCACACACCTAAGGGAAAGGCAGGGGGTTTCTTTTTCACATGGTCTTGTTGACATTGGTGAGTGATTTCTATGTCACCTTGCACATTTTACAGGCCAAAGGACTAGAAACACTCTGAAAATCCAGCAGCCCGAAAGAAGCTCAGCCAGGCCCTACACCAATGGGCCAAATGGTGCCAGTTCAGCCCCAGAATGCTGTGCCCAGGGGTAAGCAGGCATTCTGCAACAGATGGATGTGAAGCTTAAAAAGCCCAGCCTCACATCAGGGAAGAGGAACCCCATCCTAGCAAGGTGAAGACACCTAAACCACAAAGGATTCCCAGCCAGTGATGAGAAAAAAAGCAGCATAGAGGGTAGGACTTGATATGTTCAAATATACCTAGGGAGGGTTGGTGGTGGAAAGGAGGTGGTGGCACTTTGTGGTCAGTCAAAAAAGGAAGATATGGATCAGGTGGCCTCCTGTTGACTCCAGACAGGCGTCACAACCTGCCTTATTCAGGGCTGGGCAAACACAGCCAGGGAGCCCTGCTGGTGTAAATCAGTCTTGCGTTGACTCGAGTCAACACAGCCGTGTCAGGTGACGTCAAAAGACTCTCTCCCAATGTGAGAAGAAGCAGAGCAAGAGGGTCGTTTGAACATTCCGCACTGCATCAAAGCTGGGCTGTGGCAAGGCTGGGAACAGCTGCAAGGGAAATCTTGGAGCAGCTTCAGGAAGGATACAGGAGTTCTGGGATTTTGACACTGTTCCCATCACACTGGGTGCCAAAGGTACCTTAAATTCACCCACAACATCCCTATGAGCAATTCCAAGAGGGATCCTTAGAGACCTTGCTGCTGAATTAACACATCGTGTTGAAAGCAGTGACTGGTGTACAATGAGAAGCTGACGAGCACACCTCCGTTTCCTTTCCAGCCAGAACACCTCGCAGAACACCACAGTCCTCTTGCAGGAGCGAACAAGCACAATGCCAAGGCTCCTCTGGAGCCTTGAAACAAGTCCAGTTTCGTGAGCATCAGCTCAAAAACTTGACCCAGAAAACACTGCCAAGCAAAAGCTAAAGCTCACCAAGTCAGACACAGCCTTCTCTTTTTCTGTTCCAAACACAACTTGGGGTTGCAATGGTGTGAACAGCAGTGGGACAGAATCAGACCTGAACTAAACAACTGACAAACCTGTCTCTGGAAGAAGGGAAATTCCTGATCCAGTGGTGATCAGTATCTACAGATGATCAATAATCACTGGTGTGCATCAGTTGTAATCTGTTTATCTGGCCTCTGAAGCAGTCCATAGGCAAGAATGACAACCTTGGTGATAGGTGAGGTATTCATGGGTTGGCAGCAACTCGGCAGCTTGGCCTTTACACAGATTGATGATGTTAATTAACAGTGATGGGTTGACAAAGTTAGTTAACCCACCACAGGTTTGTCTGGTCTCAGCTCCTGAGGGAAGTGGATCCCCCTGCAGAGCCTGCAGTGGAAAAGTGGCACCAACATGCCACAGAAAGATCTGCCTCGAGTCTCACCTCTTACCCACCTCATAATGACAGACCAGCTCTAAACATCTGGGTATTTGCAGGAACAGATGGCCATCTGCTCCATCTGCACATGTGGCCCAAAGTGGTGTTCCCACCTCCAGCAGCAGCAGCAGCCAGGATATGTTAAAGATTCCAGGTAGAGAACACAGAGCCAGCACAGCACAGAGGCCTGCAACTCCAAGTGGTCTGAAGCAAGAAAAGGCAAAGAGGGAACGTAGAGGGAAACAGGAATGAGAGGAGCTGCAGAGTTAAAGGGAGAGGCATACACTGAAAGTTTGCTAAGTATCTTACTTCCAAGTGAAAATCCCTCCTGCTTCTCACATTAATCAGGGCACTTAAAACTAGTCCTAACCAGCTGCTCCCACTTCCTTTGTCCAACTTTTCTTAAATGTACAAGCAGCCCACTAAGAAACAGAGCAAATATGTGCAAAGATTTGCAGACAAAAAGAGAGACCTTTGGAAAACACTCCATAGAAACAAGCACCCCTCTCCCAGCACAGAGGCAGCTGTGCTTTACAGTAGGACAGTTTCCAATGTTTTCTTTCTCTGTGCAGACGAGGGATTTCCTGTCCTCCATGGCAACCGCTTTGCATTTACTGAAGGAGGCTGTGCCAATAATCTCCAGAGAAGGATGAAAAATTTTAAAGTGGCGCTGCCTCTTAGCTCCTGGCTTTAACTTGATGATGTTTTCCATACCCATGGTTCCAGTCTATTCTTGTACCCTCCTTAAAAGTGGTGCCAGTGGGAGCAAATCTCCAGTGCTGCACTACCCACACACAGGGAGATTCTCAAGCACTGGTGACACAAGTCTTTCTGAAGTCACCAGCCACCAGCTCCTCCCAGCAAGAGCTGTCTGTGCACCTTCCAAAGGACAAGGTTTTTGCTTTTTCCAAGGCACAGCTCCCAGTTTGAAGATAGTCCCTGTCATGAAGACAGCCCTGGAAATTGATGGCCAGGTCTTCCTGTTATAGGTTTAGAAGTAATCTTGCCACTCTTTCCTGGAAGGGAAGCACTCACTGGACGAGTGCTGGTCCAGCAGTTCCAAAACACAGCTGAGCCAAACTAAGCCTCTCCAGCAAGTTGTCCTTCCCCATCCCTTCTTGCACAGGTCTGTGTGCATCTCAGCTCCAGGGACACAGATTCAGTACAGAGACTTGGCAAAAAGCCTTTGTTTTGTTTTGGCCCATCTCATGCCATTTTAGCGAGTTACATCAGCTTGGCCTGAGGCCACACGAACATCAGGACCAGCCCAAGGCATTCAATCAGAACAAAATAGGAGGGGAAGTGAGGCCATCCCCTTTCAGTGACAGTGAGCTCATGATGAAAATACCTCTACTGCTGTCTCAAGTTTTACTGTACTAGAACATCTCTCATTAACCTCTTACACTTACAGAGGTTTTGTTTAGCAAGGCCTTCAAGGATGAGCAGTTCAAGAAAGAACTGGAAGCTCCTGATTAAATTATACCAAGCCTGAGGTGTATTTTTAGGCTGAGCCACAGGTGCAATCTAAACCTGTGCTGTTTTCAGAGTTGAGCTTTCTTCTTGCTACTTTTTTTCTTTTAAAATCCCTTGGCAAGGGAGCAGAACAAACTTGATCCTAACTAAACCAGACATAATAAAGCAGGACATTGTTTTCAAAGCAGACAGTAGACTAGCATTAAACAGGAACCTTAAAGTTCTTTTTTACTCCTTTTTTATTTCAGTGAGTCAGACTCAGGGACCTTTTCCTCACATGGAATAGGAAAGTTTTTGAGTAACAACAAAGCAACATTAAACACAAGGAACAAAAAGGGAATGAGAATCCCTTAACTGACAGGGAAAACTTCTACAGTCTTACCTAAAAGAGGTTAAGGTGCTGCAAGCAGTAAGTGCACACAATCCACTGCTCTCTAGCTTTGAGTGCTCACAAGAAACAAAAGCACCAACACAGGAGCACTCACAGTGCATTTCTACCTGCCCAGGACCCCAGCAGCCTGTCTTGCAGAAAGTGACCTTGCAATTCTACTGCCAAGTAAAACAGACCCACAGAAGAGAGCACTAAAAGTCACTTAAACTGACTGAAATGTTTCACTGCATTGGAGTGGAGGCAGAACAGTGACATTGGCAGCTGCCACATCTGTACAGAAGAGCAGCAAACCATAGCCAAGGGACAGCCAAACTCCAAACCACCAGCACTCATTTGACTGCTTCCAAGAGCAGCTGATCAGGACAGCAGGAGCCCTGGAGTGGAATTTCAGATTCAAGTTAATTTCCTGGATCTGACAAAAACTCCCCATGGAACCACAGGCAAGTCCCCTTTTCTGCACACCACCTGAATTCCCTGTCCTGTAAAACAAGCACCATTCCTGCTGTCTGTTTAAGTTACAAAGCACTCCTAGCAGGGATTATTTTTAGCATGCAAGCATGAAAACTCAACTGAGCTGGACTCTGATCTCAGCTGGGCCTTCTCATTGGCTTTGTAATATTAAAAGTAAACAAAAAGCAAAGCTGAGCCCACACCAGAGCTCAGCCACCAGGCAGTATTTAGACAGCAGATGAAACACAATTTTTGGTAAACAGTGAGCTGCAGATCCAAAGCTGTAGCCAGCCAACAGTCTGAGGGATGACATGGATCACCAGTGTCTGCACTCATTCACCGGTGAACAGTGATTCACCAATGGACCAACTTCAAACCCATTTCAGATATTCCACTGTCACCAAGCAATGCTGCTGGGGTTTAGGAGGACAAACTAAAATCACTCTTAACTGTGCTCTCAACCATAGCAGCAAGTGCTGGGAGACCAGGCAAGAACTGAAAACCCCATCTAAAAACAGGAACTCTGCAGAGCTCTCTGCTTCACAGCACAAACAAGCAGCATTTCCCAATCTGTTGAAAGAGATGGCAAATCAGAAACTTAATACCTGCTGAGAAAACCTGCCCAAGTCCATGTTTTGAGAAATTCACATTTGTTCTCGGAAGTGTAGCACAAGGCAGGGCCTCAGATCAGAGCCCCCCTACAGAGTGCGCAATCCAGAAGAAAAATGATGGAACGAAGAAAAGCAGAATAAATTGGGATAAAGAGCACAAAGAGCCCATGGCTCTTCCAGGCTTTATGTATCCCAAAGGCACACAAAATCTTCTCTGTTTTATTTACCAGCCCCAGCATCAGTGATGTGTCTTCTTAGAATCATGACTACTTGCATACATCAGGGCAAACCAGTTCCTTCCTGAAGAACATTTGATCCTTAATCATTCCCTTTCTATGGCTACAAACACATTTTATTGCAGCACCTGGAATCACAGCCTTGTACAAGAGGACATGTTTTTGAGCCTCTCTTATGGGACCAGCTTGGTTCCCATCTGCAGTTTTTCTACAGCTGGATGTTTAACACCCTTTGTAAACTTGACCAAACAGTAGATTTTCCTCTGCCCTCCTTCAAGTAGGGGGAGAAGAACTGACATCTGCAGCATGTGGCTTTTCACAGCAGTTACCATCACAGTGGTAAGGCCTGTGCCTGTTCTCAAAAGCCAATTTTTAACTCATAAACTAGAGGAACAAGCTTGTAAAGTTAAACCTGCTTTACAGATGGGATCAGTAAATATACATTAGTCAATCTTTGTTTGGGACATGCATGAGACTCTGCTCTAATCCACCCCAACCAGCCTTTCAAATTAAGTCTCAGCAATATGTCTAAAAAACTTATTTTCATACTGATAAGAACCTGCTTTATCACACTGATTTACCCAAGCTGATCTTGATTCTGCTAAGGCTTTATTCAAGGCCAGGCTATAAGAAAAGTCAGGTCCAGTGATTTTACATGCCTTAAAGGAATATTTCTGTCCTTCCTTATGAGCAGGCTGCTTACACACACAGCTACTTTCTCTTACGTATCAACATCTATCCAGCTACCAGGTAAGAAACTGGGGTATGCGGGAGCCTTTTCAGGACTTCACCTCAGCTCAGAAGGGAAACATGGGAGCAGATAACCAGTGGCTGTTGCAGCCTGCCACCCACTGGCCTCCAGCGGTGTGAGCTGTGCTGGGGCTTATTTTCCAAGTCACCACGCTGAAGCTGACTGCAATGCACTCTGCTGGCAGCAGCTGACACACAGCAGCTTCCTCCAGAGCAACACTGGCATTGGCAGGGACTGTATTACAGCTTTCTTGCAGTTACTGTAAATTAACTGTAACTAAAATAACTGCAACGTCAGTATAAAGCCATAATTACAGCCACCTGAAGTGTTTAACATACTTTTAATCTGTTCACATATTTTGACTTGAATTAAGGTATGTCAAGAATTTAGAGTGCCAACCACGCAAGAACAAACATTTCATGGAAAAGCTCCAAAAAGGTATTTGAAACAGAAAAAGGGTCTCTCAATTTGCTTCAAACACTGCTAAACTCATAATGCATGAAACCCACCATTGTCTGGGCCACTTCTGGAGTTGGGACATAAAGTGTTGCTTGCCATGGCAAACACAACTGCGTTCTCTGGAGAAAATAAGAAAAGCTTTTGAGCCAGGTTTAGCTAGTTTAGGATAAATAGTATGCATTTTAAGAAAAAAGCAAAGCTTTGCCAGCATGAACGATCCAGTCTGGGACCACTAATGCCCCCATGACAAGTGCTAGAAGCTTATCTGACATCTATCATAGGAAGCATCACTGTCACCTACCAGCTATATAGAGGCAACATAGACACAAACAATGTGCTTATGGCAAATAACCCCAGGTTAAAACGATTTCCTGCCCAACAAAGGAAAAAGGAGCTCACACATTCTTCAGCTACTCTGCTGTGGGATGGTGTGGCTGGCAAGCTGCTCAGTTTTCACAGAGTATCAAGAAGAAAAAGCAGTAAATCATAGGAAAGTAAACCCTTAGTAACTCCACTGAGCAGCCCATTCTCAGAGCTTCTCTGGCTGATGCTGCTTCAGGCACTCTGTCCAGAGCACAGCCACAGAGCCAACTTTGAGCATGATTAGAAGCTTAATCACATGAAATTAAGCAAGGCTGAGACACTCCTCTCACCCAAAAGCTGGGGTGGCTTTAGGATGGTCTGACTCACTGACCTACATCCATATATGCCAACTTACTGTACAGTGTCCAATGATGGCCCTGGGGTTTATGGGCTGAGCCATCTCAGCTATGGCAGTGCGAGCCCAGCTGTTTCAAGAGGTTTATACCTTACAGAAGATTGTCCTGGCCTATGGTTCCAGAAGCCCTGAAGATTTAAACAGCCTCTTGCTGCTAGCAGGAGGTGTAAAATTACTTTACAATGCTGTACATTGCAGCATAGTGGAAGAAAAAGTTGCAGACAGCCACTCAAACAGCAATGTGACTTGAAGCCCACACATTTCATTTCAACACCCATTCCACGAACAATCCTCGAGTCAAATATTTCTCTCTAGTGCTCTGAAGAGCTCCAGGTGATGAGTAATTCGTGATAGTTCTGGGTCTGAAGCCTTTGTCACTTTACACCCCACACAAATTCTTGCCATACAACAGCTTGTTGTGTCAGACATCTTTATTTACTGTGTTGCCCAAGTGTACAAATAGTGAATGTAGTTATAGAAATTCAAAATATATTGTAGTAGAAATCTGTCTGGGAAGTGGAATGCTAAGATATTCACTTTATAAAATTATTACCCTTAAGTCACTCTCACTTGGCAAGTTTTAAATATATCAGGGCCATGAAGAGACAGATTATGATCCTGCAAAAAAGGAGTTCTCAGTAAACTTTTTCTGCTAGATGAAATCAGTGAACAGCAAATTAATTTCTTACATTTGACTCATTTTGAGTTATCAGCCAACAGGATGTTAGCTACATCCAGACAATTCATACACAATTCAGCTCCCATTTATACCAACAAAGTCAATGTATCACTACCAACGTATTTTAGTATTAGTGAAACAATCTCAGTGACAATATTTATTTTAAGCTAATGAAGTCAAGCCAATAAGTTGGCCCTGGCTATTGAGTGCAATTGATGCTTTTGTCACATTTTCAGAGTAAGACTTCTCAGTTCTTGAACAAGTCAATACAACTCTGCAGGAGAGACACATTGTTCTGCAAAGGAAGAGAATTAGTTTCAGATGAGGATGACTGATAATTCAAATCCTGCCTTTCACAGTGAAGTAGGTTCCCAAATAGTGGGTCAATCAAGGATTTTGTAGCCTGTACCAACGCTAAAAATCTACTGCAAAAGTAAGCATTCAAGCAGTAAAGAACCAAAACCAGATCACACATTCTGCAATCTGCCTCTTCCTGCAGGCCTGCAACCATGACTCCATTTGTGGTGAGGAGAGGGGCAAGAGCCAACAGGAAGATTTTTGGGCCAAACTGAGCAGTGTTGTCAAGGCCTTTGTGTCACATTCCAGTTCAGCACAGAAGTAGCTGGCTGTGGTAAAGTCCAGTACTCTCAGGGAGCAGGACATTAGACTTTCCTTCTTCAAAGGAAGCTGAGGATGCACAGTTACTGCTTTGTTCTCTACACTAAGATAAGAGACCCTTCAAGCCTGCCTAGCAAAGCTTGGCAGAGGCTGCTGTAGAGCCATGTCCCATCCACTGACAAGCCAAGTGACAAGGATTGACAGCCTGACAAGCTGCAGGATGCGCTCCTGAACCAGTACTCAGGAGCACTGGAAGCAGCAGCTCCCTCTAGACACAGTATGGGTCAAAGCCCACAGATGAGGCTGCCTGATGGGAAGTCAGATGGCCCAGCAAAATCTCCCAGTTACACAATACTCACTTCTCTCAACCCATGCCTGTTAAATTCCAACGAGAACACACCTTTGCATGTTTTATTTCCAGTTCTGCCATTTCAATTAAGTTTTTGCGGAATGCTGCTATTCTCTTCTGTTTGAAGCTCATCAGTTCTGTAGAGAAGGAAAAAACAAAGGTAAGAGATACATGAAGTGTGACATGTTTCAGTAACGGCCCTTATGTTTCAGGAGTTCTGTTGTGCAGCTCAGATTACAGTATTTGATCAAAAAAAATTCAACAGTTAGTCGTGCTGTTTTTAGACACAGATGCAGTCATCACATGGCACACAGGCAGCTTAAAACAGAAAAGCTTTGTAGGAAGACAGCTGGAACAAACCAGAAGTAAGCCACACAGGCTCTGTGAGAGCCCAGAACATTTAAAAGCCAGATACACTAAAGGAGCAGCATGTATACCATGAAAGCGTATTTCCTCTGTTTTATATTGTCCAAATATATGTATATACACATACACTCTTCTACTAAGAACCTGTGTTTGAAACTCTGCATAATGCACTCAGCTGTACTGGAACAGAGAAAAAGCCTGTTTGCACAGTTCTGACTGAGATAATTAGTTACCTTCCAGTAGTTACATTCACATGGAGGCTGAGTTCAGTCCAGAAGGCAAATACTAGGGGCTTAAAAATAAGGTTGGTGTAAGTACTGACACTGCTCTGCTACAGAGAATTGTTTTAAAAATTGTTTAGCTGCAGTAGTTTTACAGCATCTATCTCTACTGTCCTTGGGATGCTCAGACTATTTGTTCAGGAGCCTTCAGTAGTGAAGGTCAGATAGACCTTGACTGCATTAAGCTCTCCTTTAAGCATAAGTACAGCAAAGCCTGTTTTACCTTGTTTAGCAGATTCTGAAATCTTTTCAAACTTCTGACAGCAATCCTGTTGATGTGCCTCAGCCAGCCTGACGTCCTTGCTCTTTAGTCTGGCTTTGTCTAGAGCTTTGTTTGAGTTCTCATAGTCAACAAGAGCCCTGGTTCGTCTGTACAGAAGATCCTGAATAGATAGAAACAGCACACCCGAGCATCAGCAGAACTACTTCCCAAACTGAGGTTACAATCACCTTAGCAGCAGGAGGTTTCACTACTTTCAGCACCAGATCCTGCTTTTTCCAACAAGCTATTACAGCCTGCTCTTAGCAGCCTTTTACAGTACAGGACTATATTTGCAGGACAGCCAGTTATGCCTTAGTGAAGGAAGTCTAAGGGCTACTATAGGCATTGTTTCTTCTCTTAAAGCAGTTTATCCTGCTCTGAGGTGGATCTCTCCACTAAGAACGAAAATCACTTTGTGAATTCCTTGAGTCTAGTTCCAGCAGACATTTAATTTGCTGGAGATTGGACAGTTTGACTGAAGCACCACACTAACCTAGACAAGAGAAACAGTACAGGTCTCTGAGCCAACCTCTTCCTAGTGCAGCAGTATAGTTGTGATGTCTAAATAACAGTACCCCCCCACTGAGGGAGGCTGCAGTGGATGTTCTGGAGTACCTGACATTACAGGTAAGACACTAGATGAAGAGGCCCAGTAGGTTGTACCTAGATACCTTTTTGCAGCATAGTCATCCCCAGTCAAATCAAGTTTTGATCAGAAAGGAGTTGCCAGCAATGCTTTTGTAGTCACATCAATCTACCAAAGCCCTCTTGGAAGTCCAGACTGCAATAGCACTCACGAGTTACCACGTATTTGTGCTAAGGTACTCTAAAAATTCTGAAGTCAATCCCAACTACCAATTAGTCATTATTGATTTTATTGGCAAGTCCATGAGTACTCAGGCAGGGGACAGGAAAGAAACTGCTGCAGACTTAAATTCAGTTTGCTCTAACTTACAGAAATTTAAAGAGTTCTTCCATTTTACATGCCAAAGAAAAATTGGTCCAAGGTCTTCTGTAAGTGGCTGGGCTCCAGCTAGCTAATATATAGCTTCTATATTCTGCTGTGGTTTAAGAGTGTCAGGTTTCTTAGGCAAAACAAGGGTCCACTTTCCTGTCTTCTTAAAGCACAAAGAATACCATGAGTGAGTCACGCTGCCCATAACAAAACTAAGCTTCATAAAGAAAACTGTTCTCACCTTCGCAGCTTCTATATTGAGCATGTAGTATCTCAACAGTTCAGACAGCTTTAAGTCTTCATCAGATGAAACTCTACTCTCTACCTTCTGCAGAAGGGAAAAACAAAATCAGTTAGCTGGTGTGTAACAGAGAACAGCAACATCCAGAGTTAGAGATTCTTCTCCCACCACACCTGCCCCCAGCAAAGCTTCTCTTACCCTAAGTTTCTCAAAGAGTTCTGCAACTTTCAACAAGTACCTAGTGAGGGGGAAAAAAAATGCATAAGTAAGTTTGAGATACTTCATAGTCTGATAAATGACAGGATCATTTGGCAGGAAACCAGAAAACTGAAGGCTGTAGTTTACTCCTGTATACAGATCCAAACAAGGCCTCAAAAACAACCTAATTTAGGCCAAGATCTGGACAAAAGGCTCAATGTGCTGGATTCCAGCCTACCAGAGTAGGACAGCTGAACAGCTCAACACCATTTAATATAACAATGCTGATCTCCAAAGGTCTTGTGGGGAATTTCCCTGCTGCTATCCAAGAGGGATAGCTGATTTCTTTATTGAGTTACACACTCTGTTATAATAAGGTCTTAGTAAATTGATAGCAAAGTCGAAAGGTGGAAGAAGTAACCTCAAAAAAGGTAACTAATTTTGCCCAAAAATCCCTTTCTATTCTGGAAGTGCAAAGGTCCAGAAGATAGTACAGACCTAGTGTAAGCTGACCTAGTGCAGTCATATTTAACAGCACATTAGAACACACACCAATAAACCCCTTCTTCAGGGGTCTCTAGCAGTTTGTGACCTGAAGAGAATTAGGGAGATTTTTGTTTAGGAGTCTGATGACCAAGTAACCTCTAGGTCAGAACTGGCAAGTAATCAACTAGCTCAGAGTTAGGTGCAATTGATAACATCAGGTCTGCCACAGCAGGAGCGTCAGAAGAAGGGAAGTTTTAATGCCACTTGCTTGCAATTCAAGAAACTCAAACTACCTATGACTCAATCCTCTGGATATATCAGAGGAAATTTGGTATTCCCAGACTCAGGATATGTTTACGAACAGTTAGAATTGCTTACTTTTTGATAACTGTAGGCTCTTCTAATGCCAGGCTGTTCAAACAAGCTGAGGTATAAATATAGTCATCTGCAACATCTGCAAGAACAAGACAAGGTTTTCAGGCTGAAATCAGCAAAACTGTATGATCTCTTGAAAGGGCTTTGAAAAGATTCACTTTTATGAGATCTTGTCATCTTATCTGCTTTTGCACATGCATCCTTGATTCTGTTGTAGTAGTTCACAAGAAAAGTCTTCTCTTGCTCAAAAAAATCTTCTACTTCCTGAAAAAGAATATGATCTGTTAAGCCAGTAACTGCAGAACACCAGCTCTCCCCTACTTTAGGAAGGGTGAAGAAAGAAAGAACCAGAGCCTGGGCCTGAGCTTGAGGCTCATCAATCCCTATGGAAAAACTGTTTAAGACAAGATGTGAGCCAAGGATTTGACATCCCAAGCCACTTGGCAAACTTCTTCCTCACTATGCAGTGAAGATGAAGTGGTCACTCAAATACTGATGCAGGTTGTCTGAAGCAGCCAATGAGTTGGCATGTGACAGCCCCCAGGACTCCCAACTGCTGGAATTTCATTTCCTAGGCCTGCTGAAGCACTGTAGCTAAGGACTAAGCAATTTACTAGCTTATTTCTCATCCACACCAAACATGATACATATTGTAATGTTTTGTGGCACTGTGCATAGGACAAGAAGCTTATTGGGAAGTGCTGCCATGGCAACACAACACAAAAGCTGGAGCAAGACCAGTTACAGCAGTCTTTGGTATTTGATCTTGCCTAGTATAAGCAGAAACCCATAAATCATGTCTGTTCAGAGCTCCAAAGTAGACAAGAGCCACAAGCACATTTCCTGAAGGTATAATTCCTTCCTCTCCACCACTATCAGGTAGTAAGGTAGATCTTCTGCATCCAGAAACTTTAATTTTACACTGAAATTGAACAGCCTAATGCTACAACATCTTATTTCTATAGAAATCAGAATTAATAAAGGCTACTCCCCTCAACTGGGAGAGCAGTAACAAGGCAGATTAATGTCAGTAGCTGAGTCTCATGCACAGCAAGCCTGAAGCAGACAGGAGTAATTTCCCTGGAGCAGGAAGCAAGAAACAATCAAGGTTAGGGTAAGAGACAAAGCAATAACCTTACCTTGACTCCAGAGAAGAGGACCTCATCAGCACTCTTTACTACACTTTTTAAAAAGCCACCAAACATCTCTTTAGTGTTTTTCCTCCGAACACTCAGCTGTAATAGAGAGGCCAAAGCAACTTTAAAGTTGTACCGGGGTGGGGGGGAAAGTGTTTTGACACTTGCAATGTAATAACATCCTTTACACATGTCAGAGCAGGTTGATTTCCAAGCTCTCCATAATGCGCATATAAAAATGTAACATGTAACACAAGGCTTGGCTACAAGTAGTTCAACTCTTCCCTGCCACAGATTTTTCCAATCTTCATAAACAGCTCGTTTTCTCCTTGCATATCTTGAATCAGCATCTATCACTCATAATTAGGTGTGACGAAACAGATGCAGGAATGACTTTAATATACCTCCATTCCAGGACCGTGCAACACAGCATAGGTACACCTGAGTCATACATGTTCCCAAGACAAAGACAAGCAAAAATGACTTCCTAACCGACTTGGCAAGGATTTAGAAACACTGTGAGATTTATAACACAGAAAGGGCTAAAGGTCAGGCTTTCATCCTTCAGTCATCTCACAGAAATACTTGCAGCATCTACTTGCTGATGCTGCACATAGATCCACACATTCTGACTGTGCCCAGCAAAAACAACAGCACTCCTAACAGTTTGTCTCACTTGGAAAGGGAAACAAGGAAAAAAAATCTCACATCTTGGTCATACTCCAGGAAAACGTGGAAATTGCGATCTTTGCTGAGCACAGGATGAGAAGCAATCCGCTGCAGGAAGATCTCATGTGATGAGACAGTCTTCTTGAAGACAGCGAGGTATTCACTACAAGGAAACAACAGACTGAGATCCTCTTTGTACTACCGTCTTCAATACACAAAGAATTGCTTTAAGTTTATCCCATGAAAATATTCAGCTGCAGACTTCTGAAATAGCCAGCTCGTGATAGTGAAGCTGCTTTCAATCTCTTTAGCTAGGAAGTTTTCTAGCTTGAAAGCTGGAAAAGCTGGGCAACTCCCTATTTCCAGGATTTTCAAGACACCCTTCAAAACAGTGACCTCAAAATCAGTTATCACCAAATGAGTTGCTCTCCTAGGAGGTTTCCCTAAATGCAGCTTTTGGCAGTAGACTCATTTTACTTACGCTTCCAGCTCTTGCTTCATTTTGGCAAACTCTTCTTTTGTCATGGACACTTCTCCTTCCCCCAACTTCTGCATCTTCTCTCTGGGACCATCAAAGTCAGGCTTTGAAGGTGCTGGAGGTATCTAAGCAGGGAATTGGTTAGTCATGGATATTAGCAAATAACATTTTCCAAGATTACTCCTACCCTTCTCTACAAGGAGGCTCTTTTGTCTGGTCATAGGAAAGTGTGGTAAAGAGAGCATGATCCAGGAATTCTAGAGGCACATTGACATCTAGGTCCCTGGTTTGTGTTATCCCTGCTGCAGGAGAGAAGCCAACCCAGAGAAACAGCTTCTGTTCTATAATCCACCTATTGCCAGCCATCTCCTAAAGAATCATGATAGGAAGGAAAGCCCACATTTAATAGATTATTTCAGTGTGCCATCTTCAGGCAGATATTAATACCACCACAGAGTCAAGGACTCCCACAACATCTTTTGCTGCTCCAAGCTATATGGAAAGTTAACACCAATGCCATCCCACTCAAGTTGTTCATGAATTAAGACAACAGGAAGCATAGGGAACACCCAAGTCACAAAACACCAGTAACACTGGTAAAACATACTTCATGCCCTTATTAGTAGGCACTTCAGATTGCTACAGTTTTTCACTTAGAATCACATGCTTTAGGAAGTACTTACAATGAGTCCTGCATACTCCTCAGTTTCAGTGAGCGTGTCATGTAACCACACAAAGTCTTCATGCTGCCTTGTAACTGAAAACTCAGGGCTTTGAAAAGCTGGCAGTGTAGTCTGGAAGAGAATATATAGAAGCCCTACTGTTTTGTAAATCAGTGCTTTTACAAACAGTTCTGTCCATTTCCAAAGGAAGCTATTCTGCTTACTAAGAGCCTTGCCCACTCCCTTTTAGCTGAGCTGGCACTTACTCAACAGCACCACTAAGGAGACTGTTAGAAAAAAAAGTACTGTTGTAGAAGAGCATTAATGCAGTTTGTTTTGTGACATTTCTCAGTAGCTCACTTCCTAGCCCCCAGCCTTCTGGTGCCTAGCTAGCATTCCTTAGCAAAGCCAACCTAACCATCAACTAGTTGTCTCTGTTTAGAGAGCTCAAATCCTAGGAATCTGAACTTTCTGCATATATACACACATTCTCAGGCCACCTTTAAGTGGAAAATCTCCATCTAATTAAAATTTCTTCATTACCAAGCCCATCTTTGCAGGTGTGTGTGCTGCAAATACATCAGTTACTTGCACAGCCTCTTTCTGCCCATGGCCTTACCTTAGTGTGCACAGTGAACTTCACTCTGTCCTTTTCACTTAGAGCATCGGGGATATCAATTTGGAGAGAAGGATCAACATTCAGGTCAACAGATACAGATCTCAGCTGCAAGAGAATTCACAGAATAAACCTTGATCAAGCATCAAGTAGGTTTAGTAAAGTTGACTGATCAGTCATGAACAGGAACCACACTGCACTACACCCCTGCCTTCAGGCACACACGTATGATCAGAATTCCTTTCCCAGTGCTTCAAAGAGCCTTAAACTGAGCCAGCATCTTCCTCTGGGGGCTCATGTCTTCATTTATTCCAACAGCCTAGACCCAAAACATCATTTCAAGCATATTTAAACTTCTAAAGAGCAGTGGAATAGCTTTCTCAGTAGGAGATCCTCCAGCTTACACATGAAGACTGTCTTCTAAGAGGGCCCTCCCTTGCTGCAGCCTAACAAATCAATGCTATTTTCTGCATTAGGGAGAAACCACCAGAGATCAAGGTCACAACACAGGAAGTTTGATGAAGAGCAACTGTCAGAGCCAGGAGGAATGCTGAGGTTATCCTTTGGAGATAATCCTGAAGGCCTTCGCAGAAAAGCAGGCCAGAGAACTGCACCAGGACTGCTATCTCACCACTCTGCAGCACAAGCCACACCAGCCAGAAGCCTCTCAACCGCTGCTATGTACACGAAGCTTCAGCACCAAGCCCACAGGCAAATGGTGCCAGGATCTGAGCAATCCTATCATATCACAGATAGCTAAGTGCTGCCTCAAGCCTCTGTAAAGCTGCCTAAGAACTGATGATAGGCTGCCTGTTATAAGGTGAAGCTCTGCTTCCAAAAGGCTCTGGAAGTGCCTCCCCCTAGGCTGGCCATCTGCAGCCCAGATCTGGTATGTGACAAGTGTCTCTGACTGCCTGCAGAGGACACAGCTGCCAGGACAGGGAGCACTTGCCCCTGCCACTGCTCTCCCCTATGATGAGAGAGCAGTGTATATGTGAGAGATACTCCAGCCACTGCACCCTCCAAAACACCCTCCGAAAACACTTCTAACCTGCTCCATCCTTGCTGTCAGCTAGAATTAAAAGGAGATGGGTAACAGATAAAACTTTAAGCCTTACAATTATGGAATGACATTGCATGCAGCACATTAAGCTTCCCAGAAGATGGAAAGGACAGAACACCTTTAGCCCGCCCTGGGCAAGGCCTTGGTAGCGAGCACAGTTACAGAGCACAGTTTATAGCAGTCCCAGGCACTGTTCACATCCCACAGGACATGGTGGGACTCCAAACTCTATAGGAGCTCCAACAGTAATCACTTCCCTCCAGTCACTATGTAGGACAGACTATTATGTTCCCATACAGGCAGGTAATTCTGGTCCTTGCTAGGAAGACACAGGCCAAAGAGAGGTGCATGGTTCAGAGGCCACTGACACAGGTTCGGGCAGAAACTGCCCCACTCAGGCACTGCAGGAAGGACAGGTAAAAGGCCACCAGTCAGGCAATAGTTTCACTACAAGCACAGCTCACTGTCTGTTGCCAAATAAAAGGCAAGCTGGTTGGTGTTTCCCACTTCCCAGCCAGATAACACCACCAGCCAGAGCAGCAAGATGCAGACCCCAGTGTTTTACATCCTGCTTACTTCTATTTGCTGTCCAAACAGGATCAGCAGTGCTAACAATACGAACTGCTGAGTCTGGAAAGTATGATAAGCCAAAGGAAACTATTTCCTCTCAGCTAAACTAAGGAAAGGATTACACAAATCAGACAGTCCTGAATTTGTGAGCTTTCTTACTAAGTCTTGTGGAGAAAGTAACCCATGATTAGATGCTGTCTAGGCCCCTCCATGCCTAGTAATTGCCTACACAGGAGACAGACAAGCATGAACATGAGGTGGTCCTGCTTGGTCAGATTAAAGCAGTTAACATGTCACAAGCATGTGTCTCCTGGCACCCTGCACAAACTGCAATAGGACCTGGAGCTATACGAAACCAAGGACTGTAAGACCCCTCGGTCTGCTCTAGTCCTGTGAAGTTCCTAACTCCTGTGGGCTCCTAACTCCAGGCCAGAGACTTTTAGGATTACAGAATCATGGCTCAGACTACAAAGGGAACATTCATGCTGACCAACTTCAGGAGGATGGAGTGCTTCATTTCCTGACAAAAAGGGCTGGAGTAGCATTTGTCCCCTGAATAGGGGGAAGCAGGAAGCCCCACTCCTGTCAACACAGCTCTGTAATGCACTGGCTCAGTGAGCACCCATGGCAGATGTCTCACACTAACCTCTGACCCACAGAGCACCTGCTCTGCAGCACCAACAGCTCTGCACACAGGACCTTTAATGCCACCATCTCTCCTACACCCATCCTACAAGCAGGAATGGGGACCAACCTCCTCATGGTCACATGAAAGCTGTGCAGAGCAAAAGGAATTAAATACCCACCTCTAGGCCCCAGGGTTGTCCTTTTACCACAGCAGGCATCCAACCCATTTCCCAGGTCACCACTCCATCTTAACTCTCTGGCAGCTCCTTCATATCCAGAAGGATTTCTCTGCTAGGACATCACTGCTTCTTCCCCAGATTCCAAGCAGTGAGGCAAGAGAACTGAAGGTTCTCCATCCAGTTATCAGAAACCAGTCTGTCACTCCATACCCTCAAGGGATATAATCCAAGCTCAGCAGCTGGGAAGGGATTATTCCTCACTTGTAGCAGATGCCCAAATAGATACAGAGGACACACAAAATGGAAAGAGCTGCATTGAGCTGCAAACTGAAACACTCACCCAAAGCCATCACAATACTTTCACTTTCAGCTCTTATTTCTCTTTCCCAGAAGCAGCTTCTGGTTTGCAATGACTCCAGAAACTGTTACAGCTTCTCTGACACCTCCCACTTCTAGACTCGGGACTCATCAGAGACTTGTTTCAAGATTCCTGGGGTTTCTTGAGGATTCAAGCAAAATTACTCTGTGTTCAGTACAGACACCATCCAACTGATAAATCAGAACAAAGCAGAGCCCTTCACAATAACACAGATATCATACTGGTTAGTATTTCTAGGTTTCAAGACCAGAAGACTAAAAATAGTTATTATGGTACTAACTAGGACAGCATGATAAACACCTGATCTAGAAGTCCCAGAAACAGCAGAGATCATTACTGTGTCCAATTCAGGTAGAATTTTAGAATACTTGCTTTTTCTATTTGCTAAGAGATGCCAGTAAAATAAAAAAACGTTGGATCACTTAAATACAAGGCAGTGATGATCACCAGCTACCCAGGTTTCTGCCTGACAACCATTACCTTTCTGATCAGGCCTCACCCAAATGCAAACTCATCTTGATGTTTGCAGACACCCAGTGGGAGGAAATGCCCTCAGCCACGGAAGCCTCTTAGTTCTGGTGAGAGGCCTGAGCTGCTGCTTTTACAGTTCCACCTTTTGCAGTTTTAGTATCAGCTCTGGATGACTCTGTGTCACTTCTGCATTCTAACAAAAGAATCTGCCAGTGCAAGCAACTGTGCACAACTTCTGACTGCTAGTGAAATATGTATTTGTTCTCAAAGACAGATTAATCCAGCGGTTTTCCCCAGAGCCAGGCTCTTGGAAGAAGCAAGGAGCCCTTCCACAAGGGCTCACATGGCAAAGTTTATTGTCAGCTAACTTCTAGAAACCTTCTCCCCTTACTGGTTACCTCCCTGCTGTCATTCAAGCAACAGCCCACAAACAAGACTTCAGCAGTAATTACATCTGCCACTACCTGAAACCCATTACTTTTTACAGAGCAGGCTTTCTAATTAAAGCTGTTTAGGGGCTCTCCAGAGAGCAGTAAAATACCACGATGTTTTCTGGCAGTTTATACTGAGCCCTCAGCCCTAGAGGGCCTTGTTTTGACATTCAGGAGTTAACCACCAGAGGATCTGGCCAGCAGATAGCAGCAGCATTAGCTGCTGGAACTACATTCTAGTCAGATTCAGAAGAAGCAGCTTAATTTTCCTTTTAATCAGGACACTAAAAGTACATCTGAAAGTGCACTGCAGGCATGCAGGACAACAGAGAGTACATGTGAAGCTTGGATTTTGTAGCCTTTGTGGCAGGCTTGCTGTCACCACTCTGACACTGAGCTGAACAGTCCTGAGTCGTTCTGGTTACACACAACCAGGAAAATTGAACCAGTGCCTACTTAGGCAATGGAAAATGCTTCCCCAAATTTGTGACTTCAAACTGGGGAATTCCAGTGATGCAAAGGTTTCATTATTTTGCTTAAAAGACCGATGAAGAGGGAATAACAGCTCAATGCAGTCACACTGAAATGGCATTCTTCAGCAAGTGCAGTGCTTGCCAAGGAAGCAGAAGGCCCAGAGCACCTGTTGCCTCTGGCTGTGCAATAAACTGGCCTCTCCTGCCAGAGGGATCTCTGCATCCCTCTCAGCAGAAACATGCAGGTCACACACCTCCTGAGAGAAGGAAGGACTCTACATTCAAGAATGCCACATTTCAAGAAAAGCCTTGCTGGCTTACCCTGTTCCACCAGCAGAAAGCAGGATACCTCCACCCAAGCCACAGCTTCCTCAACTGGAAGGGTCAGGCAGGGCAGGCCCCCCATGTCTGCAGAGCACAGCCTGGGGCTGAGCACTCCTGGCCCAGCTCAAATGGAAATTGTGCAACAGCAGCAAACCCCAAGGCACAGTCAGCATCCCCGAGAATGCTTTGCTGACCTCCTACAGTGAGGGCAGAGCTCGTGGCAGGGAGCCCCAGGAATACAGCAGCCTCACCGTGCAGCTTCACCTTCCTTTAGCCCAAACTGCTGGGCCAGCTCCACGGAGGCTGTGTGTCCTTGACAGGGCATTATCCCTATCCAGGAGCTGTCACCTTGCTAGCAGCTCATGTCCCTGCTTGATTTCAGGCTCAGCAGCATGCAGGAGCAGGTTTTTTGCTAAGCACAGGCAAGATCCAGTATGGTCTCATTCCTTCCAGAACATGCAGCAGAATTTGTCCAGCAGAGTCTCCATTTGTGAGTGATAACAGCAAGTCCCAGGCCACGAGATAACATCTTGTCTTCCATTGACTGCTTTGAGAAAGAGGGGCTACAATACCTCGGTATTTTGATCTAGAACATTTTAACTGCAGGCTGAAGCCTTAAAATACCATGAAGCCACTGACATTAAGAAATACCAAGGTATTTACTCAAGCTTAGCCTGGAAGTCTCATCCCTTACTTCAAATTCTAAAGAGCCTTTTCCTCCCCCATGACAGATTACACTTTATTTTCCTCTGCACTTCCAATCACCCTTATCCTACCCTCCCTTCCTCTTCCTACATATGCTGATCCTCTCCTGCTTCGCCACCTCAGGGTCAGTTTTTAGTTTATACTTAACAGTGGCTCCTATTTAAGTTAATACCTAATGAAGTTGCCTTTACAGGCATGAGTTTTATCTACTGGTCACACACCAGTTCCATGTTGCTATTTCTTTGCCTAAACAGGAACAGACAAGATAGGAGCATTTCTATCCTCCCCTGTGCTGCTGGAGTCCCAGGACAGCCCTAAAACCTAAAATAAGCTAATCTTTGTCGATTGAGCATCAGAGTTTAAAGCTACTCCAGCCTCCACCAGGAGAACACTTTCCCCTCCCCCCAATATTCCTGTCTGAGTTAGAAAGGCACATAAACACTCAAAAGTTACCAATTGCTGCAAGAGAGTTGATATTTGACCTTTCCCTCCAGTATTCTCCAAGGGCAGACACTCTAATACAAAGAGCTTCACATGGAGCAGAAAATAATTAAAACACTGGCCAGCTCACAGCTCAAAGCAAGCTACTAGAAAATGCTTCCACAAACTCCTGCCTGTCTTACTGACTCAGGATTGCTTCAAAACAAGATTCATACGGAAAAAGATGCAGAGAAAATGAAATTATCTGGAAGTCAATAAAGGCTGGTTATTTCTAGCCCTCAAGTTAGTTAATATACGTGCTCCAAAAAGCTGCAGAAAACACACAACTGAAGAGACTTTCAGCACACCTATCAGCTTAAAGCAAAGTCATCTTCCTGCCAGTGAAGCTTAGTCACAATGCAAAACCACATGTAGATATGACAATATGAAAGGCAAATAGGCAACTTGCTGACTCTTAAAAGGCTGCCTTACCTTCTTTTCAAGGTGTGTTGAGGGTAGTTATTAAAGCAGGGAGTTTAGGTAGGTTAACCCAAGCAGCTCATCCAGTAGAAGAGATAATTCCAATCACTGTTTACACTACATAAACATTAATTCACAAAGTTCCTCTTTTAGCATTTCACTTCTATTTCCTCTGAGAAGTTGAAAGTCTGAGCATTAGGAAACACCCCGTGCTGCTTTAAAGGGGAGACACGAAGCTCCTCAGCACTTACAGCTTCAACACTTCTCCAGAGAAAGGAAAAATCAAGCCAGCTGCTGATGTGACAACGAAGGGAAAGGGGCACCGCAGGTGAAGTGACAGCTGACAGCTTAATTAAGGCAGAGCACACCGCCAGGAAGGCTGGTCACAGCCACAGCAGGCAGCTGACCCGCTGGGGAAGAGCGACTTTAACCCCCTGCAGCACAACCGCCTACAGCATTGTCCCGCAGTGCCCGGGACGGGTCCTGGCGAGCGGCTCCCGCTCCTGCATCACCCACCGGGCCCCGGCTGTCCCCCTGCTCCCGCCCCGGCACAGCGAGCAGCCCACACCGGCCCACGGCAGCTGCACAGCCTTTCCTCCTCCTCCTCCCCACTCTCTTATCTCTCCCTGGCACATCTCCCCTCGGGGCTGCTCCCCGCACTCACCCGGGCACTCTGACCCCCTGCCCTCAGCGCACCTCGGGCCGCCAAAGGCACGAGGAATACCGCGACTCATATTAAAA
>VWZU01010892.1:784189-799490 GCA_013397095.1 Sterrhoptilus dennistouni
AACGCGGGGCCGCGGGTCGTGAGGGCCGGGCGGGCCCGGGGGAGCGGTGAGGGCCAGGGAAGGGGAGAGAGGGAAGGGTGCTGGTGCTCCCCTGGCCCACACTGCCCTGGATCCCTCAGCGAGCGGGCCCCGTGGCCGGGCATGCCCGCATCCGGCGGGGCTGCTTGTCCGGTGTGGTTTATCCCGCTGTGCACCAGGGCGGGCTGTCCGGCACTGGGAGTTTCAGGCACCTGCTGCCCGTGCAGAAAGTTTACTTGCCTGAGGGCACTTGGTGGTCACTGGTGTTGGCCCAGCTTTTTCACAGATCGCAAAAAACCGCTGATTTCGTGTTACAGCCCTATTCCCCATTAATTCCGTTCCCAGCGCTGATCTGGGAATGAAGCTTGAACTGGCAGCTGGAGCCTGTTGGAGCTACCCTTTGGTTCAGGGTTGCTCTGTGGGCTTGTGCTTAAAACGGGGTTGATAATTTGTCTCTCTTTGTGCTCTAAACATCCCAAAAGAAGGAGGTGTATTTTTAACCTGGATAGGCTCAATAATGTATTTTGCAAACTGCAGGAAACTCAGTTAAACCTTCATCAGTGGATTTGTTCTCCTCAAATCAGGGACAAGGGGCAACAGGTCTGTAGGTGTGTCTAGGAGTGCTCTTTTTTGCTATCTCTTAAATAAGCCAGTGCTTCTTTTTTTAGCTGGATAGGTGGCTGTAGAGAAAAAAGCCATACTGGTTATTATCCAAAATCACAGCTGGAGGTAGGTTTTTATAGATGTGAACTATTCCTTAATTAATCCTTTCTGTTTCCTTTAGTTAAGCCACTCATTCCTATACTGAAAAAAAAAAAAAACTTCCTCAGTTGTGTTAGCTCAGGTGTTGTTGGAGCTGCAAAGTCAACTTGTTTGAGAAAGTTAAGTCCTCTTGTGGTGTTTTTACCTCCAAGTTATTTTAATTTTTTTCAGTTCTCCAGTGTGGCTCATCATGCAACACTTGAAGCAATCCTGCCAGTCTTCAACCACAAACACTTTCAGAGGGAAGGGAGACACTTCCCCAGAGGGAAATCTCAATTAAATTCTGTTCTCTGTGTATAAAAGTAGATCCTGACCACTCCATTTCTTCCTTGTAAGTTGTCTGCACAGAAATGCCACTGTGATTTATTGAAAAACACATGATTCTTTATTCAGCTGGGCACAAGGGTTCCTTATTTCTTAGCAATCCTAGAACCTCTTTCCTTTTGTAAAACAGGACAGCAGCTGCAAATTCTTCCTTTCCTGGTGGTTCGGTTCATACCCTGCACAAACATTTCCACAGCTACTGGAAATTCCACAGGTATATTCCCCAGCACAGCATAGGCTGTTAAATCAAAATTCATACTAGTCACTGAAGCACTGTGTTGCACTAAATTTAATGCTGGAGCTTGTAATATTCTATATTTCAATAGCTCCATGATTCAAAACACTGATCTGGTATAAATTTATTCCTTGGAAAGTGTTGAGCTTACTACAAGTGAATTTATGCTGAATCAGGCATCCTCTTGCTTCCTGCAGTGGCATAAAGCCAGAATAAACTTTTTCTTTTGTGGTGTGGCTTTGTGTAACAAGGCTACAGCCACTGGCCAAGCATTTGCTCTGTTCTGATTAGTGCATGTCCACCATGCCTGTTAATGAGCCTGTTAATAACCATCAAACAGCAGCCCGAGAATCCACAAGCTTGGATACTGTTACACAGGAATCAGAATATATTTTTCCTCTTTTATTTTAAATCCCAGCTCTGGCACCTCTGTTTAGAGGTAAGCCCCAAGAGAGAAGAGATTATTTTTTCTGAACCGATGAAGGACAATGTTTATGAATCCCTAGTCCAAGGTCTCAGCCTGCTGCTGCCAGGTGCCTTGTTCTAATCAGCTGCCCCGTTTTTGGAAACTGTTGTGTGTGACAGATGCTCACCCCTACACTGTGGGCACTGCTGCTGTGGGATCTGTCCACAAAAGGTAACTCCCCTTGGTTTTGTCTCCTGTGGCACCCAGGGCTTGGCCAGTGTGGGAAGTGCTGCGTGAGGAACATGGGGAAGGAAGAGAGCAGCAGGGAAGTATTGTCAGGAGCAGAATGCTGCTGTTGGCTGGCAGTGAGCAGGGGGTCTGCCTTGGCAGGGATGGTAAACAGGTTAGGGCCTCAATTCTGCATGGGAAATGCCACTATCGAAGTCTTACATTTTATCCACATGCAAAAAAATCTTCCTAGAGTTTCCAAATGCAGCTCTGGAAGGTGTGCTGAGATGGCATTGCTTGTACACTCTTCTTGCTTTTAAATTTTATAAGTGTCTTTGAGCACAACTGTGTTTGAAACATGGTTTGGCAAAATACATTTATATTTTATTCCTTTAAAAACTTTAAAAATATTTCTTTGAGTCTGAAAATATTTGCAGTGCATCTGGTTTCTCTTTGCCTTTTCTAGCTTCAAGTCTCACAATTGTATATATTACTGCTGGCTGTTTTCTCCTAGGGATACAAAAGAAAAATGTGGGTTTGTACCCCGTAAGGTACCTTGTCCCCACCATCCCCTTAAGTTGGTCATTCACTATAAACTTAAAAGTTTTCATACCTCACAGCAATGGATTTGCTTCAATGTCCTCTGTGTAGCTTTTATTTCCCCCTCCCCTTTTAGGGGGTTGTGGGTGGCGGATCTGGTTTTTGTGCCTACTTCCAGGGCAGTTCTGATACTGTTTCTGGAGGGATGTCCTGTAATGCAACTTTTGCTACTTGCAACAAATCTTCAAGTGTTTCAGATTTGGCAGGCCAGCAGCTGTTCTTTTCAGGAGCATTTCCTCTTTTCCTTGCTCATTGGTTCTTTCCTTTATTTATCTGAAGAATAAAGGTGGTATAAAGGTGTCTGAAGACACTTTGGCCATGGCAATTCTTTGTTTAGCAAAGGGCACAAATAAGATGGTGGCAGAGTTTTATGACTCTGTAAATCACAAATTTCTTTTTCCACAGGAGGAAAAAATATGGTAACCCACAGACTGTTGCTGACAGAAGGAAGAAAACTCTAACTGCTCAGAAACACTTCTCATCAGGATGCAATTCCTTCAGATCCTGTCCAGGAAACTGGGGAGCCTGGAAATGGTTTTTCAAATACCATTTTGCCAAAAGAAATTCCCATACACTTGTCTGTCTACCTCTGCATCTGTTTATAGCAAGAAGAAAAAAGGAAACAGTTATGAACAAGTTGACCAAGAAAAATACAAGAACTTGGTCTACTCTGTTACATCTTACAAAACCAGCGCCCAGACACCAGAGACAATACTTGAGGAAGACAATTTGTTATATGGGCCACCAGCTAAACCCAGACCTCCAATTAAAGCTGGGACAAAAACTCCCAGGAATTGGGTTCCTTTAATAAACCCCAGCAAGAGAATTCTTCCTGTCAGCAGTGATTCAAACGTCCCCATGAAAATTGGGTTACAAAGAACGAAGATGCCCAGTGTCACCCGCATCCTTCAACAAACCCTCTCTCCACAGCAAATCTTTTATCTGGAAAGATGGAAGCAGAAAATGATAGAGGAGCTTGGAAAAGAGGGATTTGCAGAGTATACCAAAAGTAAGTAGCCATGGTGTGATTGCAGAGTAGAAGCAGTAGTGTCTGGATTGCTGGCAGGTATGTTAGGCCAAGTGGTTTGGAAATCCTTGAAGTTGTTTCCATTTTATGAGAGCATGTTGTGACTGTACCTGTTACCAATGAGCTTAAACTCTGGTCTGTGTTCTAGGACCACTAAAATGGATTTAGAAATTTGTGGAAAATGAGAGTCAGACTGTAGACATACTTTGCTCAATCCTATCTGACTTTCCTTTAGTTCTGTATTTACCAGTATATGTTTAGAAATAGGTATTTTCCAGATATGTTACTTTGCCTCTTTGCTACAAAGCTTCTTTGTAACAAGGTGGAAATAGGCATTTTAAACTCATATAATCCTGGGTGTTTAAAAACCAATGTGTCCTGCTGTTTATGGTGAGGCTTTTCAGTAACTGTTTGGTTTAACAAGTGTATGGATGAGTAATCAGTGCAACTAGAAAAGTAAAGCAAGCATTAATATGAGGGATACCAATTTCACTATTAATTTATTTTCTGTTTCTTTCCGTTCTCCCCTCACCCTCAAACTTTCAGTACAAAAACCAGGACTGGTTTAAGAGCTACATTGTGGAATATGTGGGATGCAAATCTAAAGCAGTGTCTAAAATGTGAGGGGGTTTTCCCTTTTTTTTTTAGATCTTTTTCACCAAGGAGAACTCTTCCATTCAGCTTTGGAATCGATATTCCTGTCTGAAGAGGTGGCAGCTAGGGACCAGGGTGAAGATGATGTCGTGGCTGGCTACTTATCTAGTGTGGAACATGTCTTGGAAGACATCAGTGAGGTGAAGGCTCTGGAAAGTGGAGTTCACCATGAGAGCCTGCAGTACCTGGGCCTGGTTGACTGTGTGGCCAAGTATCGGTGAGTGCCCTTCCCTAAAACTCCTGTAATGGGATGCCATGGAGGCCTGGGTGTGATTGAGTGCTTGGGGGAAGCTGGACAGATCTCCAGGACTGGCAGGCTGGAGGAACTCCTCCAGATGATCCTCATGGCAGAAGTGCTGTTTTTCCTGGTGGGGAGTTCCTTATTGGAGAAGGGACAGGTTTAAGCAGTTGTCAGCATTTTCCAGGAACTGTGGCAGGTTTTAGTGAGCTTTGGTTTTTGGGATCTAAACTGTCAGTGTCAAAGTGATTTGTTTAGACATAATAATGAGCATTGGGGTGAAACAGGCTGAGAGTGAGAAGTCTATATGTGCTGTCTCAGCCCTTGTTTCTTATTTGTGACTAAACTCAAGTTCAAAGCACTGTCCTGTCTTGTTCTCCTGCGCAGGGGGCAGCTGTGTGTGATCGACTGGAAAACTTCAGAGAAGCCAAAGCCACTTCTACAGAATACTTATGACAACCCATTGCAGGTTGCAGCATATATTGGAGCCATAAATCATGATGCCAATTATGACTTCCAGGTCAGTAGGCCTGCTGCATGCCAAGACAAGCAGCAATGCCTGTGTTATCTTTATTTCTTCCTGCCTTTAGAACCTGCTTGCCATCGTGGAAGTCTTGGTAGGATTTATAACAAAGGAGCCCAGTCTGAGATCAGGTTAAGATGTCATACTGTGAAATAATTCCACTACTCCTGTTAATCCTGCTGCCTTTGGCTTCCAGTAGTGAATGTTCAGTGATTTTAAGGAAGTGTTCAGTGAGACCAAGGGATGCTCAGATGAACTCCCAGGGACTTGGCATCTGGGCAGTCCCCTGTGCCCTGTCCTGTGTGTTTTTTGCTTGTGTCAAGAGTAGGAAGGGGCAGGAGAGGAAATAAAGCAAAAGAACCTACAAACAAGAAAATGGTATGGGAGGGCCTTGCCTGCATCTTGTCTTGCTGTGTCCCGCTAGTGAATGAGGGACTAAGTGATGCACTTGGTGTCTGGAAGCTGTACTGTGTTTCCTCAGGGAAAAGCAGTGTCTTGTGAATCATTTCGTCAGAAGACTCTGGAATAATGCTTTTAAAGACTCCAAAAGCAATTCTAGCCTGCCTGCTTGGCCTGAGGGATTTTTACCTCAATCTAGATATTGAAGGGGGGAAATATGAAGCAGAAGAGAGCAGGTTAATTCATATGCTGTGCAAAGGACTTTCTAGAATACTGCAAAGGTCAGTGAACACAAGCACTCCACAGACATGATCCTTACAGAGTGAAATATGGGCTGGAATTCTGCTAGTAGCTTCCTGCCGCCCACTGCCAGTGGCTATTTGGGATTTGTCAGGAATGAAAGCTATCAGAACATACCCAAGTAACCATTTCTATCCAGACTGAAGCTGGAGGGTGGCATCAGTCTGGTTGTACGGCCCCAGGCAAAATCTCCTCAGTCTCTGGCAATTTTCCTGGCATCATCTGCAGGGTTTAAATATTATTCATCCTCAGAGTTCATGTCCCCTGGTTTTCACTGGAGTCACTCAGAGCTTTGAGTACAGGGTTTTTGGAGCATTTGAATGTTAAGTCTCCAAGTATTTTATGGTAAGTCATTGCCCCTTTTTATTTCCCATTTGTTATGTGATATGTGTATGTTAGGAAGAAGTTTTGCAGTGAGGTTTAGCGCTTAGGGTCGCACACAAATGTTGGATTTGTGACAGCCCCGTTTGTGCTGCAGGTTCGCTGTGGGCTCATTGTGGTCGCTTACAAGGACGGATCTCCGGCACACCCGCATTTCATGGATCCTGACCTGTGCTCTCAGTACTGGAACAAGTGGCTCTTGCGCCTGGAGGAGTACGTGGACAAAAACTGACCACTAAAGCACAAGCAGGTGGTCTGAGCACAGAAACAAAGGAAGAACCTTTTGTTTAGAAGTACCACTTCCATGTTCTTTTTTGAGTAACTTTGGCTAATTTCTTACTAGCAGGGCTCTCTCCCCTCCCAAACAAGTGAGTAAATTTCAAATGGAGAATATCTATTTGCTTTTATTGTAAGTGATCACCTCAGTGGTCCAGGCAGAACGAAGCCAACTTATTTAATCTTTCTTTTTTATCTCACACAGTTTATACAGCCTGAGGTTGATAGAAAAGTTTCTACTGTCAAGTAAAACTGCTTGATCAAGTAATCTTTCTTTTGTGATTTTTGAGGGGAAAAAATGTTGCAGAATTGAATCTTTGAAAATGAAGTTGGTGAACTAAAGCAAAACAACATCTGCAATGTATGAGCTGAGAAAAATGCAAATGATAAAGAAATGGATATAGTAGACTGGGTTTCAGTCAGTTCTTGCTCATATCGTCAGGCTTGTTATTATTTGTGGTTTTCCTTACAGCTACAACTAGAAAACCTGTGCTGAGAGTTATAATGAAAGTCCTCATTAGTTCATATTTAGAATAGTATGACAAAGTGGCCACTTAGCAGAAGTGGCTCAGCAAGAGAGGAGCAGAATTGGAACTAACACTCACAGAAATTTCCAGCAAGTGTTCTGAGAGCTGGAAATGTTGGTTGCTGCTAGTGGCTCCTCCTGCAGGTTTTTTAACACCCAGCCCACAGAAAAGCACTGTGATATGGGCTGTGTGCCTTGGCTTGGGAACTCTGTGCTGCCACTGCCTTGAGCTCTCCTGAATCTGCTGTGGGTCTGAGCTAACAAGGAGCCCACCCCGTGGAACAGTCCCCAGTTTCACATGAGTTTCTGTATCAAATCAGGCCTGTGGCTGTGAAGCTGGGCCTTCTCAGGGGTGAAGAGTTGCTGGTTGGGTTGTGGGGGCTGTTTCTTATGGGTCTCTCTTTGGTTTTGTTTGGGTTTTTTTTTTCCAAATAAGTTTGTGAATAAATGTTTTGAAACAGAATGTTTACTTTTGAAGCATTTAAATCAAGTCTGTAAAGCAGAGAATAGGCCTTGATCATGTCAGACAGTATTCCTCTGGAAAGCTTTTTTCCTCATTCTCTTTGTCTTCTATGAATTTTAGGTCTGAGTTTTCACAATAACACTGCAGCTTACAAATAAAATTATGACCAACCCCTAAGCTTCAAGAAAGTCAGCCAGAACCTTGTGCCTGAGGAAGGCTGCCAGCAAAGCCAGTTTGTAAACCTAAGTCCCAGCTGAGTGTGTTCCTCAGAAAGCCAGGAGGAGGCAGACAGCACCGGTGAGTCACTCGTGTCTGGCACTTCTGAAAGCCTGGCTGCTGCCTTGGGCATCCCTGGCTGAGCTCTGGAGCATTTCTGGAACAGCACAAGCTGGTTTGTCCTGTAACAGGACTGGCAGGTGGCTGTCACCAGTGTCACACAAATGCAAACACACTTTGTGACCAGTTTCAATTAAGTTGCCAGACTGTTAAAGTACTGTGCCCAGAGCACTGCTACAGGTACTGTCTGTCCTCTGCAGAAAAACCTGCTGGACAGCCAGGGCAGTTACTTCAGCTCTGACATCCAGCTCCTCTAAGCTTTGCTCTCCATCCAGGGTGGGTTTTTCCCTGTGCCGTGCTATCTGCTCCCTCTTTCTTTTGCTGTGGATCCTTTCTGTGCCCACCTCACTGTGCCTGTGGTTCTGTCAGCAGGGATGTGCTGTGGCAGTGACACTGGAGGAGGAGCAAAAGCAACATGTGGTGCAGGAGGGATAAAAAAACCAACCAATGCACACAGGTACACACACAAGACATATCTCTGGCTGGTGAGGAAGGGTTTCAACCACAGCTCTGCTGTGCCAGGGGATGGGCTGAGGTTTCAGCAGAGCTGAGCACACAAATCCTGTGTAGTCAGGTGAACATTAATCCCATTGCAGAGTGAGCAACCTTCCCTTTACACTGCTCAGTTACAAAACCTGGGGGCCAGTGCACAAGCTTTAGCTCTTTCTGCAAAGTCAGGATCTTCTAATTTATCTCAATGCTTTTTTTTCCTCAGCAACTTCCCATTTATTAAAGTATTCTACAAACTTTCCTGCTACATAGCATAAGTTTGTTCTTAACACAGTAGCATCAGTTTATTATCCTTGTTTTCAAGGTCTCTAGCACCAACATTTGTGCTGAATAAAGTATTAATATCCTTAGGAACTCCTAGAATCTTTTCCCCACAAAAAACCCAAGCAGCTGCCTGAACAAAACAAGCAAGTTGAAAAGATTTTTTTACAATTCTTGCAAAGTTGCTCAAAATGTCTCATTTTAGCAGCAATGACTGTGGAAGTGCTAGCTAAGCCTGACTTTGTATTTTAGGTGGGAGGAGCCTTTAACACTGACAGTGGTCACAGAGGAGCAGCCAGATTGGTGTCTGCAGTTTTGCACTGATCTGAACCAGACACAGGCTCAGTCCCCTTTTCCACTGCATTGTTGTATGAACAGGCACTTGATTTTAAAAGAGAAAATAAACAAACAAACACACACACCATAAAATATACACAAAATTGCATTTCACCATGACAGAAAATACTTATTTTAAAGTCATTACAGTGCTTTCTTTGGGTTTCTGGGTTGCTATTGGTGTATGTTAAGAGGATGTGGTAATAATCCTCAAAGTGAGCGTGGCAAGTCCAGAAATATCAGAGCTAGGATTTCACTTGTTTATCAAGTGAAAACAAGTGAAAATGATAAAAGCTCATGGGTTCAAGTACTTAAGGCACAACCAAAGGTCTGCCCTAGAATAATGTCATTTGCTAGTAGAGAAACTTTGGGAAGAAAACATTCTGCATCTTTTGGGAAGAGTTTCAGCTCACCTTGGATCACACTTCCATAAATTGTTAGCAGACTGCACAGGGGCCAGAACTAAGGGTATTTGCACATTTTGACTCATTTGCTGATACAATGCACTCCTGTTCTTAAGGCACTTCAATAAATGTTGCATAGAACCATGTAGCAGTAGCACTCTTCCCCAACACTTTTCACCTAAACCTCTCATAAGTAATTTGCATGGTAGGTATATTAACTTTACAAAATACACTGGGGAAAGGCAAACTCATTTGTCAGTGGTATTCAGACCTGTGGTAGAGCTGAAATAGAAAACAGGTTGCCCGAATGTCAGTTCAGTAAATACTCCATCTGAGAGGTGACAGCCTTTGCAAGCATTCCATTTTTATTGGCCAGATTAAAAAAAGTCTGATGTTTCCATCACAAATGGGAATATTTTTGTCAAGCTGAGGTTTTACCAACATCAAGAGAATCCTGTTAACAAAAGCATCCCTTTAACTTCAGGTGTTTCTTTCAAAACAGTTCTTAAAAAAATAATATATATAGTCCTACATGTAAACTTCATTCCCGCCGAGCGCTGTGAGCCCCCGTGTCACTCGTCCTTGCCGTCCTCTTTGGAGTTCCTCTGCAGGACGGGGCTCAGTTTGGTTTGCAGGACAGCTGTGAGTTTTTTGGAGGTTTTCTTCAGGAAGGCACTGCCGGGGTGGACGCCGCTGACGTGCAGGTACAGGTCCTCCTGCGTGGGGCCCGTGTAGCCGCAGTCCTCGCACACGTACAGCTTGTCCCTCCTCTGCTTGTAGGCGTACTGCTGCTGCACGCCGTGGATCTTCTTCAGGTGCGACTCCAGCGAGCAGCGCTGCGTGAAGGCCTTGTTGCAAACCTCGCACTTGTAAGGACGAATGCCTGCAGCGGGGAAAGACAGGGGTTACCCGATCTGTCATCTGTGTTCTGACTCTTCTTTCCTGCAACCAGCCAAGAGCAGGGCTCTGGCGCATCAGCTGCTAAGAATGTATCCAGCAGCCCCAAGGAGCTGCCTCGCTAAAAAAAAGTCCCACTTTCAGGCTAAGGTTTTCAGGAATGGGTTGATATATTTAGGCATGAAAAACCTAGGAACGTTTTGAGAAGGTGCAGGCAGACACTGGGGATGACTGATGCCCATCAGTGGTTTGGTCCTAAGGCAGCCATTATCAATTCCTGCAAAACTTAATTTAGACCCTTATTTGAAATCCTGTGCTTAGTTAAAACTATCAGTTTCAGCTTTTACAATGAATGAAAACTTCTGTCTTGGTAAGATTTTAATTTTTCTTTTTTGGTTTAATGAGGCTTCAGTGAACAGCAGTGAATGTCCAGCAATCCCAAGTGCTTTCATACAGTACAGATTTGCTGACTGAGATTACAAGTTTCTAGAAGTGCAGGAAGATGAAAGAAATAACTGTCTGTTTCCAGGGGTGGGAGAAGAAACACTTGTGATTTGAAAGCCCAGACAAACAACACAGAAATCAAGTTTACCACCAATCAACACTGATTGAACAACAACCCCACCCCCCCACAGTGCTTAAAGAGCTGAGGATTTTGCAACACTTGAAAGAACTTAACCCAGCATGAATTCTACTTACTACACTAGATCAGTAAATTCTCAAGCAAAGACTACCCTTAAAACTGATATAAGGAGTCACCTAATCCCCTCTTTTCCCCAGGGAAGGTGGAATGCCAGGGTCTGGAAGATCAGACCAATGGTGAGGCAGGCAGAAAACGGTAAGCCAGATTGGTCTGCTCAGACAGTTGCAACTTTCTGATTGTATTAAGTTACCAGTCAGGAGCTGATCTTTCTACCAGAAATCCAAGCTAATTAGAAGTTCCAATAAGCATTATCTCAACTGCGTTTTTGTTTAGTTAAAAGAGGTCATCCCAGTGCACCAGATTAAACTATCAAGACAAAAGTTTACTAATGCCTGCTGCTGTGAAACTGCTTCATTTCCATTAAACTGCAGTTGGAGAGAAAGCCCAAACCTTCATTAGAATTCACACAGAAAAAGCAGTTTCATGCTCATTTGAAGGCAGTTGAAACCTCCACCACCCTTGGTGCCTGCTCCAGCACTCCACAGGCAGGAACACAAGAACAGAAGGGTAGTGCCAGGGTGGCACAGCCCGTCAACACTTTGGGAACTTCTTCATCACTTAAGAATCATTTTAAATCACTTAGGAATCATTTTAAATTATTCTGACCAGAGACTCTTGGATTTATTTTCTGATTCTCTGATGAGAGGACAGCTTGAAAAACCACTTCTTTTGGAAGTACTGACTCCACACTCCAGCCATATCCCAGTGGCAGCTCTCCTTCTTACATGAAAGCTTTCCAAACAAACCCGAACAGCCCAAAGCATTGGCTCCAGGCCATGCATTCCCATCCAAACAGGTGTCATTGTTTTTTGGGGGCTCTACTACTACTACTCTACTACTACTCTACTCTACTACTACTAAGAAACAGCTCCTGCCTACCAACATCCTTGTGGCACTTCTAGCAGTTCACCTGGTTAATGGAGCTCTGCAGAGCAAGCCCAAATAATCTCCAGCTCCCATTGGGTGACCACACATCTGGAAAGATGGGATGTGCCTGTGAGACGTGGTGGATGCACTTTCTGGGTGCCCAACAGTGCAAAACCAAAGCCTGCTGAGCACAGCCAGCTCAGCCCACCAGGAAGCATCGCCCTGGATGAGGATGGGGTTGATGTTTATTTAAGCCATTGCTTCCACCAAGGAAAAAAAAAGGCCAATCAAACTGGCAGCCTTCTCCCTGCTGCAGGCTGGGTTAAGAACTGGGAAAACTGAGCTGGATTTGAGACTACAGAAACACAACCACTGCTATTTGGGATGGACTCAGGAACTGACCCCACTACCGAGTGGCCACAGACAGCACATCCTCCAGCCTGGGGGAGGCATAGCATGAACCACATTCTGGTTCCTCCAGACATTTCCAAAATCAAGCCAGAATTCCCTTCCTGCACAGCAATCAGCTGGGAAGGCTCTCAACACCAACATCTCCAGGAAACTGCTGCTCGTTGCCTCTAGAGGGCAAAGCGTTTTCATCGAGCTGCTGCCTCCACTCATGGCTGCACACGGATAACTGTGCAGTGAGTGATTTGCTATCCCGGGATGATTGGCCCAGGCAGGTCATCCGGGAGGAGGGGCGGTTATCCCAGCCTCACTGCCTCTGGCATGGCAGCACAGGGCTGTGTCTACACAAGGTGTGGATGGCAGGTCCTGCACCCCCACTGCTCCACACGGATTGCAGTAGTTTTCCACAGATTTCATCATTCCCAGGACTTTTCTCTGTCTACACTCACATCTTCCCCTTCTCTCCACTGCGTCCCCACTATTTTTTGCAAATGTTGTTAACCATGTGTGTTATGATCTTGCCAGGTTACCCCCACCCTCTCCTGGTCCTTGTTCTATCCCACCCCTTCTCCCCAGAGCCTCCCGCGGGTCCCTGGGGAATGAATGCTCACCAGTATGGGTCCGGACATGCCTTTTCAGATCAAAGGTGTCGTTGAAGCCTTTTCCACAGAATGTGCACAAGTGTCTCTTCACCTGGCTGTGGCACTTGATGTGACGGTTGAGCATCCTCTGCAGGCGAAAGCCTTTGCCACACAGTTCGCAGCTATGCAGGGCAGCATCATTGCAGGTGCCAGTGGTGAACTGAGGAGTGGGAGAGGACTGTGTGAGCATTGGCATGAACAACAGAGGACCAACAGAAGCAAAACAAGCAGGGCTTACCGTGGCATTAAAAAAAACAAAGGGGGAGGGGGAATATATTAAAAATGAAAAGTGAAAGCATTCAAGATTTTCCTGCTGGGTGAAACCTTCATGCTTTCCTTGCAATCAAGTGGGGAACTTAATCCGCACAGTTTGGGACTGAGGCATCTCTGGTCAGCTTGGATTCAGGGGTTAAAACAAATTCTGTGTAGTGGTTCCCTTCCAGGTGTAGCAACCCTTATCCGGCTACATCCGTGAACACAAAGGCTTAGGCTATGAGCACCTTTCTGTGGGACCACACGTGTATTTGCTCCTATGCTCAGCTGATAGCCTGGATGGAGAAGGGAAATCCTCTCTGGTGTGAGAGAGTTGTTTTATGTGCTGCCTTGTAGTCATGCCTCCAACTACTCCAGCTCCCTCAAAAACCAGCCAGCAGTGATAAAAAAGGTGGTTTTGGAGAGATAAACCCAAGGCACGTTGTGCTGACTCAGCAGAGACTGAAACAATGACCCTAATGTTCCCCCCCCGTTGGTGTCCCCTGTTAATTAACAGCAAAGTCACATTAGGGGGTAATCTCATTCCTGCTCCTAGCACCAAAAGCATTCTGCCAACACCGTGACATAACTTGACTAAAGAAGACACTGATAATTCAGCTCCTGGGAAGATCATTCCTCAGAGGGAAGGCTTAATGTCTGGAAAATGTAAATACTGCACTGCTGCTTTAACAATTCCTGGTGGAATACACAGGACATGCCCCCTGTTAGACACCCGGGATGAGGGAAAAGCCAGCAGAGCAGACAGGACCACGGGCACACATCCATCGGTGGAAAAAACCCAGCTCTGCTGAAAGGAGGTTTTGCTGTGACAGTCACGAATAACACAGGTTAAATTATGCAAAGTAGGTTAAAGTCAAACAGCAGCGGGGCGGGCTTTTCACAAAGACAGGAATATGTCTGGGGTTTCTTTTTCCTGAAGAGCCAGTTATTTTTCCCTGTCCTCTGCTTACTACTGAAGCAACACTAGTCAAAATTGTAAAGAAAGATTAAAGAAAAAGCAGCTGTGAAACCACGAGGTGTGAAACTGGAGGGGGAGCCATCTGGAAAGAATCTGTTGGGCAACAGGGCTATGGCTCCACCTCAAGCAGCTGCATATAACCGGGGTGAAACCTAATGACTGAAAAGCTGTCAGTCCAGCACAGACAATGGTAATTTTTACAGCTCCATCCACCAAAGCAGCAGCCAGGGTTTAACGAAGTGTTAACTACCAGTGATAAACACACCTCTTTCTGCCTAGCTGGCCTGGCTCCACCTCTGCTGAGGGGACCCTGGATGCTTAGAGAGAGATGCAGCCTTTTTGGGAGCTCGGTGTTGAGTTCTCAGGTACCACGAGGACCTGAGGCACCGTAAGCAATTTGCTTTCTCAGCCCTGGGAGAGGGAAATCACTGTGCTGCTCTGCCGATTCTGCCCAGGGAACACCCACCCAGCCAGAGCTCCTGCCCATGCAGCAGAGAAGCTCTTCAGCAAAGTCAGTGGACAGATGATTCCTTCATTTCACCAAAGCCTGCAGGTCGACCCCAAGATGGCAATGGTCTTTCACAGCTATGGAGGAGGACCTTGAGCTGCTTTCTTGATGGGTCCAAGGTGGGAGGGGGGCAGCAAGAAGAGTCACCCCAGCCCTTGTTGGTGAAGGGTTGAGTACAACCTAGAAGGCAGCTTTTAAGGAGGCCCCACGCTAAGGAACAAGATCCACCCACGCACCATGGGGCATGACTCCTCGCTGCCAGGGCTGGTCCTTCCTGGCTGGGTTCAGAACTCCTTGTGGGACCTGAGCCAAGCAGGTCAGGGGCAGCACGTCCCAGGGAAGGATAAGAGAAGGCAAAGGGCACTGGAAGATTATGGCACACCGCTTATGAGGCTTTGCTGCTGCCATCCCATGGCCACCTGTTCTCCCAGGCCTCCACCTCGGCGTGCAGGACAGGTGCTGTCACCACCAGCAAAGAGAGCCCAAGGTGTTGTCACCTGGTGTCCCTGGGCAGCACCTGGGCCTTGACCTTGAACTGGGGTCACCCCAAAGAAGAGATGGTTGGGGTGTGGCTGGTTACCTTGATTTTTGACCTGACCATGGGGTGCTTGATGGCCAGGTCCAGCAGCATCCCCCCGCCCGTGCCCAGCTCTCCGGGGGCAGGCTGGGGCGTCGGAGGGTCACTGGGCTCGGCGTCCCGGGTCCCGCTGCTGCCGCTGCTCTCCAGGCTGCAGCTGTCCTCATAGCCCAGCAGCACGCAGCCGATCCCGCCTGCGAGGGGGTGGAGATGCGATAAAGCGGGGGACCCCGGAGCCGCGGGCAGGGCAGGGCAGGGGACG
>VWZU01010892.1:800637-811956 GCA_013397095.1 Sterrhoptilus dennistouni
TCTCCGCTGCCGCCCCGGGATGCCCCGCCGGGAATGGGGGCCGGCGCTGCTCCTCGGGGGCGAGTGCGGGTCCCGCCGCCCAGGAGGGGCTGAGCGAGATCCCCCCGGGACAGCCCGTCGAGGGGAAAACTCGCCGAGGCGACGGGAAAGAGGCCGAGCTGTCCTCGGGGCAGCAGCAGCAGGAAAAGAAAGTTGTGACTATTTTTTCTTAATGACTAGCCTTTCTTCCGAGCCCAAAAAAAAAAAAAAAAAAAGGAATTTTTATTTTTTTTNTTTTTTAGTCATTGATTTAAAATTACAAACGTGTCACAGCCTTTTCTCTCCCCCCTCCTTTTTTTTCCTTTCTTTTTTTTTTCTTTTTTTTTTTTCCTTTTTTTAATTTGCCTCTTGTCGTCTTCCCCCTCTTCCCAAAGTGGAAATGAAACAAAGGCAAGAGGTTAGGGTATCGGGAAGGAAGCAAAAGAAACAGAAGAAAACCCACAAGAAGTCTGCGAGCAGAGCAGAGCTTGCGCCTGGCGTGGCCTTGCGTGTTTAACAACATTAAGGGATTCCTTCTCCCGCCTCCTGTTCAATCTGATTTTTTATTAAAAGCAGTGGAAACGCACTTGGTGCCTCCCTCCCCAGGCTCATCCCTGCGGCAAAGAAGGCACCGGGCTGGAGCAGTTGCGGGAATGAGCACCAGGAGCTCTTTCCCTGCACGAAGGAAGAGGCCTTTCAAACGGAGTCACTCCTCTCCGAGGGTGCAATTTCCTGCCATAGGACAGAGCACAGACCAGGGGAAATTGATGGGAGTTTCACTGTCGGTTTCATTGAGACCAAGATTTAACCTGGAGCCTCTGAAAGGAACACGCCTTCAAATATCACAGCCAAATGAAAGAGTTTTGCTTGATGCATGTCCCCCTTAATCTTGTGGGCGTGAGCTCTTGTTGGGGTCTGAGACTGGGGCTGTGGGGCAGCCTGGAGCCCCAGGAGTAAAGCTCCAGCTCCATATCAGGAGATGCACTGTCAGAGAGCTCCTCCAGCCATCTCTATTTCCAGCAGGGCATCCCAGCACCCACTTGCTCCCCCTACTTCTGTGGGGAGTTTACAGTTTCTGCAGGTACCAGGTGAGAAGCCACCTCAGCATGGCTTCGGGTAATGCCTCAGCAAGACTGCACATAAAACTTTCCCTTTCTTTCTCTTTCAGGCTATGTAATTTCTCTGTTAGGTCTGAGGTTTTGCTCCAGGACAAAATACAGCTATGTGGGGCTTGATTTATTTTTTTTTTTTTTGGGGCAGTGCTTTCAACTTGAGGTTTCTTTTATTTTAACGACTCCTTGTCTTTTAAGCCAAAAGAGGTAGCAAAGTACATTAATCAGAGCGCTCCCAAGCCAAGAGCTTGCTGAGAGGACTTCACTGTCATCTGGGCTGTCTCAAATCCTGCTTTGAGGTTCTCATTTAATGAAGTTCTGGAGCATACACTTCACTTCCACTGGGTGCTCCGAGTCAGACGTGCAGTTACAAGCATGACTGAATCAGGAATAACAACAACAATAGTAATAATAACATCATCATCAGCTCTGGAACCTTTGACACCAGTGGTCAGGGCTGAGGTGTGCCGAGCACCAGGGGAGACACAGAGTGGAGAGAAAGTCCTGCAGGCTCTGGCAAGGCAAGAGGAGCTGGGTAGAGAGGCACCAGCTGCATGAAGGAGAGCAGACTGTTGGTGTTGCTTGGCCCATATGAAAATCATACTGTATCCAACAAATAATGTTCCTTGGTGCTTTCTAACCTGGAGGAAACTGAGGAATGTGCTCACAGCATGATCCCACCAACACCATTGCAGAGAGGCACATGCAGCACCATGAAGTGGGATATTTGGGGATCCTTGTCTTCAGCAAGGAAGCCCACAGACATATTAATGGATGGCCATGTCCTCATATTCCCACTGGAGCAATGTTGCATGTACAGCTTCAGCACTGTAATTAAACCTGATAAATAATCATGCTAATGAGGTAATGGCACAAACATTTCTGTAGGATCATGTTTAGTTTCTGGCATTACTTGGGTGTGGGAGAAAATCTAGCATGTTAAATTAATATTTCGGGTGGAAACCAAATTAAATGTACAAAATTCCCCGTAGGGTCAAAGCACAGTGGGACCCCACCCTCATGGATTTGACTACTAAAATGTGTTTCATTTCACCCAGATCATTTGGGAGTGAGGAGGGAGAGACGGGATCAAAGAAAGAACCAGCCGTGTGACGCTGTCTCAATCACTTCCCACCCCTTCCCAAACTAGCCCTGTGTGGGGTTGGATTGGTGGCCACATGCAAGGGGCAGGGGGACTCATGCTCCTCATTCTGGAGGACCCCATGTCACTGCCAGCATCACCCTGTTGATGTGGCATCCAGGAAGGAGTGGGAAAAGTGTACTTGGGGGCAAGGACCTGGGTGTATGGGACAAGGGAAGGAGGTGGACTTGAGAAGAACAGAGAAAGAGATACTCAGGAAAGGAGGTGTAAGGGAGGCACTGCTCAGGGGACAATGATTCAGTTTGATCTGTGAACAGGGAATATTTCAGCTGTGATCCCAGGAAGCCCTGCCCGTTCTTCTTGCCTGGGCTACTTTTCACCACGATCAGCATGATGATGATGATGCAAAGGGGCATGCCCGGGGCAGGGATGAGGGTTTGATTGCACAGCTGTCAGACCTGAACGCTTCTGAAAGGCACAGTCCCTCAGCAGTGCCAGGGCAATTCCTTTAGCATGGAATACTGTGGCAGTGGGTCGATGAGTGCTAATGGTTATCCTTTGCTGATATGTTATGTGTTGATGTTGCATAGTTCATACCCTGTTACCCCTTATTCTCCCTATTCTTAGGACCATAAAGCAGTTACCTGTCAATCTTGTTGTTTACATGGCACCTGGCCCTGCCATTCAACCAGAGACCTCTCCCAGTGTCTAGAATCTTCTGGGGAGAGTCTCGGGAGAGATTGGTTGGAGTCAGGGTTTCCCCCTCCTACAAGTTATATTATGCACCCTGAGTCCTTGTCATTGGTCCCCATGCTCTGCTGTCCCACGTGTTCTTTTTCCCCCTTTAAAAACTGTAACTCTCAGGAGTTCGAGGTCTCTCCGTCTGTCTCCCTGTTACTCGGAGCCTCGGCCCTGAGGTGGAATAAACCTCAGTTGCTGTTTATTCAGAGGGTCCCGTCTCTCAATTCACCCGTGCCTTAGTGGTGACTCTGCTTCACTGGCTCAAAGACCCCTGTGCTGCAGTGGTGCCAGGGCTGGCCGGAGCCAGCGACACCTGGGAGGAACCACTGTAGAATACAGCAAAGGAACCGTCCTGCTCAACTCCCAGTGGCATCTTGCCCCCAGCCACCACTCTTCTGGCATTGGGAATGGAGGGAGTCCAGCAGGTCCACCTGCAGGGCCTGAGGGTACTCTACCCACAAGGCTGAGACAGTCACCCAGGACCCCTTTTCTGGCCATTTCTCATGATTTTGAGCCAAGCCAGACAGAGATGAGAATGTGGCTGGTACAGCAGCTTGGCCATGCAGCCTTTGGTTTCTGGCTCCCAGCAGAACTCAGGTGAGATTTATACAACTTTACTGACCATGCAGGAAAGGCCACAGCTTCACACCCTTGGGAAGTTGAACCTTCATCTTCAGGGTCTGTAGTGTTCTTGACACACCAGGGCTGGAACACCTGGGTCACTGAAAGTCACACAAAAAACCCATCTGACACCCCCTTGGCTGGTGAGCCCCCACGCTGCTCCCAAGAGGCATTTTGGGAGAGATGGGGAGGAGTCTGGGTGTCAAAACATTGCTTAGTCCTTTGCAAGACACATCCTGGTGTGACATCCCTTGCTTGAAATGCTCCATGTGTCCCCATCTGTGGTGGGATGGTGAACACAAAGCCCAGTGCAGCACCCAGGAGTGGGCACCACCAGGCCACCAGAAGCCCTGGGGTCACATCCTAAACATGTCACAGAGAGAGGTTCATGGAAGGAAGATGCTCTCATTGCAACCAAGGCAAGATTAGAGCAAGGGAGAGTATTTCCTGTGCAGCTTTTTCCAACCTCCTGCCTCCTCGGATTATCCATTGGAGGTCAAGCATGCCATAGGGTCTTTCAGGCAGGATCGTGAGGACCTCTGAGGACTGTACCTTGAAAGCCCACAGAAAAGCAACATTTCCCCCTGCTCTGGAAGAAACCTTCTCCTTGGACACACGCTGCTTCCAGCCCCGGCTTTCCTTCCACCTGTTTGTCTCTATGCTGCAGCTCAGCATCTGTCAGTGAAAAGCCGAGGTGCTCCTGGAGATGCTCCGGTCCTGCTCCATCACACGCCCGTGGCAGCGGGGTGACTCAGCCGGGTGTCGGCACTCACCTGCACGCACACACCGTGCCTCGCCCGGGGGGCTGCTCCTGTCTCCAAGGGCACCTTCCCTCCCAAAGCATGGAGTTTGGGTGAACACTGCCCACCGTGCCGTGGAGGTCAGGGGGATGTGAGCACTGCCGTGGGCACCCTCTGTGCTGCCTGCTGGCCTCTGTGCTGCCAGCTCTGGGGCCAAGCCTGGCCACTGGAAAGCCCTGCTTCCAAGCCAGGTTTTGGCAGCACTCCCGCTCAGATGAGGAAACACTTCACCGCAGCCGCAGGAGCCAGAGTGGCTCTACGCCAGCATTATCTTGGAAGGAGGGAACAGTGGCTCTGCAGGCTGCCCCAGTTTGGAGGGCGATCTGCTTTCCTTGACTGAGCAGGGAGGGATAGCGAAGGTGCCAGCTGGGGGGAGATGGCTCCCCAGGCTGCGGCAGAACCTGCCCTGCCTGTGCTTCCCCGCCACGTTTCAAAGCACCCCACCAGGCTGACTCACTGGGCTCCTGTCTCCCTGCCTCCCACGGCCCCTGCCACTCCCGGCGTCTCCCTGTCTTTCTCAACCTATAGCTCCACTTCCTTCCCACTATCCCCAGCCGGCTCAGCACTGTCTCTCTGGCCACCCATTCACTGTGGCTCTGCTTCCTCAGGGCATGCAGCATCACCATGGATTCCCACTGAGCCTACAGGTCCCACTCCCTGTGGAAATGCCCCCCCTGTGAGTTCTGTGGGAGGTGTTAGACCCCAGCAGCATCCCCTGAGCATCCTCCCTGGTGCTATCCATGGCCCTGTGCTTAGGGGAAGAGGCTGCTGGAGGCTCTTTTGTGCCTCATATCCCCTACACATGGTCCAGCACCACTCTGAGAGGACAGTGACCCTCTTGGAGAGATATCTACTCTCACAAGGGGGTCAGCAGAGCCCTGAGCTCTCAGACTGACATGGAAAGGTGATGAGCATCTGTGTCTGGAGATCTCTGAAGCCCCTTGCCAGCTTTGCCTGCACTGTCTAGCTTGTTTTTTGCTGTTGCTTGGTTTCCTGCAATCCTACTGCCCAGTGTTTCCTCCCTGGGAATTTCAGTGTGTTCCTAACAATCTTGATACAGTAGCAAAGGTTCCAAAGGTAATGAAATCCCAGGAGTATCCTGCAAGTCAGTAGCTAAATACCGGACAGAAAACTACTTCCTCTGAATGTTTCTGCTGTGCCTCAAAACACATCACCTTTATTAGACACCAGCAAATCCACATGGGCTCTAACTTCCAAAAACTTCCACACAAGTCAGAGCCCCTCCAGCCTCTTCCAGTCACCAGTCACTACTGGTGGTGGCCCTCAATGCCCTGTGTTTCTCTAGTGTCTTCACAGGGGACACCTCTATGCACCAAATCCCACAGCTGTGTGAACAATGAAAAGATGCAGCAGCATCTTCCTGCCCAGTTGTTTGGATTTTGGATTCTCTCCAGCAGGTCACAGGAAGCTTCAGCCAGGTGGGTTTGTCCACAGGATCAGCTTCCCAATTTAGTCTTTGGAGAGGGCTGCTGGAATGCAGTGGAAAGGATACCACAGGTGATCTGCTGACACCGCACTCCCTGGCTTTAACCTTGTGAGAGGCATTTTCCCTTCTTGCATTATGCTCCACTCATCATCACCACATCTCGCTGTTTCCATTTTGCTGCCCAGCTGGAGTCTGCTTCCCATGCAGATGGGAGGTCTTGTCCTGGGAAAGACACATTTTCCCTGACACTGGGATGCACAGCACATCGGGATGCACTGCCATCAGGATGCACTGTTGTTGGGATGCACTGCACACCAGGATGTGCTCATGGAGGCTGAGAGCTCAAGAAAGGAATGTGAAGCCCATTAGCTGACTGGGATGACAAGCATTTGTTGGGATTTGGGGAGACATGGGGAAATCTCTCCTTGAAAAGCTGGTGGAAAAAAGCTGGATGAGCCACAACTAGGAGCTGACTCAGCATCTTTCCAGGTTCCTAAAAATGATGAGTGTGACTTTGAAACCCGTGCTTCCCATGGCTGGCACGGCATGATAAACTGTGCTTCCCCCCTCCCACAAGCCCTGCCATCTCTGCCATCCTCCTCCAAGCTCAAACCACGGAGGTAGAAAATCCCCTGTCCCCTCCCAAAGGACAAATGGCACCTCTGGGGTCCCCCAAGGCTTCCTCATTCCTGCCGGATGATGACAGCTGCCATAAATCCCTTTGTATGCGTATGGAGCTCAAGCATTTCTTTAGCATTTCAAATAACTCCAGGAGGGGCTAGGTGCTTTCCCTGCCATCCTTCTCCTTTTCCAGGATTATTAGAGTGAGAAAGAAGTGGCAAGGGCAGAGAGGGTTAGCTGGAAGAAGGAATAACAGTCCCCAGCTGGGTGCTCTGGGATAGTCCCATTGCTGCAACCTCTGGCCAAGCACATGGACAGTGCAGCTCCCTGGGGTTTTGGCAGCAGGAGAAAGAGAAGATGGTTCTGCTGCACTCCTGTCAGCTCCTTCCTGACAAGGAAGACCACCAGGACAGCAGTAGTGATGCCAGCCTGAGCACAAAACAGCTCCAGGCAGGGCCAGGGGATGGGACAGGATGTTCCAACCCCTGTTCAGACACTGCCGTGTTAGAGATGCACCTTTCCTGCTCCTCATCCTGGTGCCACACGTGCAGGGGGAGGGCTCCTTCCCAACGGGAATCCAGCACTGCTGCTGGAGAGTCTCTTCCTGTCCCACCTGTGCTACAGCAGAGCATGTGCTCCAACATGCCCAGGATGAGTGAAACACTGGGATATACAGCCAGCCCATGGACTGGCCTAGGGAGCTCAGTGGTGCTGCTTCCAGCTGGGCCGCTTTCCTTACAGCTCTGGTTTGACTGCTGAGGGGGTTCAGTGCTGGCTGCAGCACCCGTGAGCGCCTCTGGCCCCTCCACACACACCCAGGTGAGCCCTACTCTCCCTGTTGCCTTCACAGCTGCAGCCCAAGAATCCTTCCTCCTCATGGGAGAGCCCTGGGAGGGTGTGAGCTGGGGGGTGCAGCTCACCCAGCTTTTGGGGCCAGGACCCCCTACACCTTCCTGTCTTGCAGCAGCCCTACAAAGCTGCAAGGTGACTGCAGAATTACCCTGGCAATATTTCAGAGTTCCATGCACAATGGTTTTGATCTCCCAGTGCATTTTGCAATGATTTCCAGGAAAGAAAAAACCCAACCCTAAGCCCAAAAGCACCCCAGCTCTCAGGTCTCAGCAGCGCTGCCACCATTCCCCCCTCCCGCGAGCAAGGGTCTGTACAATTGCCACCAATATAATTATTACGTGCTGGGATTACATCCTCTCCCTGCTGCAGAGCAGGTAGACTTTGGCCTCTGCCAGCATTTCATCCCCCTCTCAGGGGAAGTACTTGCAGGAGGGAGCCAGGCTACACTCCCTGGGTCAGGTACCCTCTGCAGCACCCCAAAACAAGGGGCAGGAATCAACCATGCCATGGGGAGAGGGGGAGAGATATGGTGGGGAAGTGGCATCCAGACCCTCCTCCTCAATCCCTCGTGCTGGTGATGCCAGGAAAGGAGCATCGGGTGTTTGGGGTCACAGGGGGCCCCTTTTCACCCTCTGGCCAGGGCAGTAGAAGGTGTTGGCACCTGGTGGCAGCCCCACACCTTAGTTGATTTAACTGGAGGTGACCTGATGACGTCCCTGGCGCTTGCTGGCTAACGTGTAATCTCACAAGCCTGGCTATAAAACCAGCAAGGTTTTATATAGCTGCTAGCAACCACTAGTGTCTGCCCCGAGCCCCTGCTCTCACTGCTGGAAGGAAGAAGTGCATGGGGAATTTAAAATCCAAAATAACTGTTTCACAGGCTGCCCTGCAAATGGAAGGGAAGTTTCAGTGCTCCTTGCTCGAAAGAATTCTGTCATCTTTCCCCCTAGTTTATCTTTACTCCATTATTCAAATCTCAGGGCAATCAGATTTGCTTTGCTCCAGCTCCCTGGGAAGAACTATCAGGGGGTCCTGGGGCTTCTCTGAATGGGAGAAGGAACGAAATTCATCCAAATTGCTGGTGAGATTCGTGGAGCTTCTTTCTGTACAAGTGCAAAAGGAATGAATTCCAAGGGCTTTCATTTCATTCACGCCCATCAAAAAAATAAAACACCCAAGCCAGACACACCTCTACCTGCCTGGAAAGGAGGCTGGCCTGGTCAAAATAAAGCATTTTTTAATACATACATTTCATTAATTAAAACTATTTTTGGAGTTTCTATGGACAAAGAAGCCCTCAGTCAGGCCTCTGAATTACAGACGAGGAAGACAAAAAGTTACATTACAATTTTTTCCTTTGCATAATGCACTTTTGAATACCAACAACATGCCCCTGGCCAGCAAATCCTACAGAAACATTTCCTGCAGGGACATGGTGGCTGCACTTGGACCATCAATGCCTACACCACCACAGCCAGGTCTGTCCCTGTTGCCAAGGGACGGAAATAATTCCGTTTCTCGAAGGGGAAAAGGTATAATGGTGAGATAAAAGTGCCTACAACACAGCAATTAGTTATTTTTGCTGCTATAATTAGCGCTGCCATAAGGACAAAATCAGTGCTAACAGCAGCAGGCATAGCCTGCTCCCCTCCTCAGCTCTGCCTCTACCCTGAGACCTTGGCAAAGCCTTGCAGGCACCCACATTCATACTCATCAGCCACACTCAGCTTCACAGAGCATATGGAAGCTTGGGTTAGGCTGAATTAGGTTTTGGGTTTTTTTGTCTTCTTTCCACTGAGGCAGCCAAGCTCCTGTGTCCCAGTGGAGAGCTCTGGGTGTGTGCAAAGTTTCCCCATGTGAGCACACACACATATGTACTGGGAGGGAGGGAGGGAGAACTGCCTCTGCAAAAAGGGAAGGACAGCTAGCAGCTCACCAGAACCCTGGGGAAAAAAATGAGAAAACATACCTTTAGGATGATTTTTAAAATTATTATTATTTTTTGTCAGTTTGCAGTTTGATAAGAGAGGTTCCTCACATTACACAGGACAAATGGAGCAGGAAGGGGCTGTCGTTCAGGACAGGAACCTGGAAAGGGAGTATCTTTGAATTTTCTCTTTCCCCTTCATCTCTTGCAGGGGTTTCCCAAGGCTTCAGTCCTTTTTCTTTTGCCACTAAGGAATGCCACACCTGAGCAGCCTGCTTTCTGGATTCTGTGGTGGCTAATACAGGGTTGAGCTGGCACTGCCACCCCTTCTCTTCACAGGATGATACCCAGAGTAGCCACCCATGGCACAAAGCCTGGCCAGAACTCCCCATCCATCAGAACGGTTGGAACAGGGAAATAAGCATGGAAGTCTTACTGAGACAGGGCCTGCAGTGCAGCCTTATCAAAGTGGGTGCCAAATGCCTGTGAAAAGAGTGTGGAAGGTGGATGAGGCACAAGGGTTGCACAAGCTGAATTTTCTTTGACATCCGGGATAAAAAATGCCCCCTAAGGATGGACTGCAGATGTTATCCAAGATCATTATCCAGATCTGCGCTGTTTGCCCAGGGGAAAAATGGCCTTGAGCTCTCCAGTCTCCTCCCGGCATGACCCAAACCCTTCCCGCCCGGCGCTTGGCTCCGCCTCCATGAGCGGCTGTGCCGCTATTCCCGGGCACAGCAGAGGAGGAGCCCGGCACAGCAAAGAGAGCACCAAAGCTATTGGGCAGAGCATCACTTCACCAGCAGAGAAACCCTCCTGATCAATCTCTCCCTCAGCTCAAGCCCATCCTCTGCCTCTCTGTTTGGAAGCCTCATGGACACAGCCACCAGGCTGAAACCTCTTGTGTCCTTCTGCCCAGTACCGGCTGGAAAGGTTTTCCCCAGCATCCCCATCCCCTCTGGGCACTCCTGCCCTCTCTCCCACCTTCATCTCACCACTTCCCTGCCCCTGCAGCCCGGCTCCGAGATAGGACAATGGGCTTTTCCACATCATGGCTGCTGCAAGGTTTTAAACCTGACCAGCTGCTAATCTGGGCTTGGAAAAGGTCCCCTTTCACCCCAGAGCAGGGAAAGGGGGCAAAGCAGAAGAGCAGGGTCACAGATGAGCCCTTCAGCGAGGCCCAGCCCTTGGGAGAAAGGGAGGAGCACAGGAACACCGGAACCACCGGGGCAGAAACTGAGATTGTGAAAGCGCAGCCTGAACGCTCCTGCCTGGGGATTTCAGCCCCTGCAGTGATTAATGACAGGGCTGGGCAGAGGCACTGGGGGGAGCTGCACCCTTCCCCGGTGCCAAGGGCGCTGTGCTGGCTCACAGCCACCAGGCTCCCGGCCTGACCCCGATCTTGGCACTCCAGCGGCCTTGGACACGTTACAGGCACTTCTGCACAAGCCCTAATAACAGTAAACACAGCAGTGTGAGCACAGCCATCAGACTCAATTGGAATATTACAATTCCCACTAATTTCACCTTTCATTTTAATCGCGTTCATTCAGCACAGAGATGAAAAGGATGATAATGAGGAGAGATCAGCCTGACGTGTTTGGTTTCCCTCCTGCACTCCAGACAGGGCTGGGGATGGAATAACACCGTCTGCAGAGCAGGAAAACTGGCAAACACGGGGCCTTCAGGCCACACGCTGAACAATGAGAAGAAACCAAACAATTGAAGAGCAGCTTTCTCCAGCTGCTTCTCCCACGCAATTGAGGATTTCTGGGCGAGGAGAGTGCAGAATTGGCGGCCTTCACTCGACAAAACCTGGAATGTTTCTCGCACGCAGAAGAAACCTCCTTTTGTTCGTGCTCGCCGGCAGGAAACTCCAGCGAACAGCCCCGGGAGACACCGGCACGGCTGGGCACCCACTCCCCAGTGGCGCTGATGGCACAAAGGCCCGTTTTAGCACCCCATGTCACAGTTTCTGCCCAGGAGGCTGCGAGTTCCCAAACCCGGAGCGGCTGTTCCAAGGAGCCCCGCCCCGCATCGGCGCTCGGCTGCTCGGGCCTGGCTCGCTGCGCTCGGCG
>VWZU01010892.1:812390-858516 GCA_013397095.1 Sterrhoptilus dennistouni
TCCATCCATCCATCCATCCATCCATCCATCCATCCATCCATCCATCCATCCATCCATCCATCCCCTTGTCCCTGCCCGCCCCTCAGCCGGTGCCCCAGCACTGGGGGCTGTGGGTGCTGATGTCCCCGGCCTGGCTTCCGGAGGCCAGGGCTGCCCCTGCCCAGCGCTGCCCCACTGGTGTTGCCTCGGCTGCACTGCCCCTGATGGTGCTCTCCACACAAGCAATCCCTTCCCCACGTCTTCCTGCCTTGGCACCCGTGCTTTCCATGCTCTTTTAGCTGCACCAGCTCCCCAGTGGTGCTGTCCTGTGCATTTCCTTTCAGGGGCAAATAACAGTGAGGAGCTCCAGGTGGGGCTCGATGGAGGTGCTTCCCTCCCTCCCCAGCAGCCAGCAAGCAGAGAGGATGTGATCATGCAACCTCTAGGCCAAGGCCAACCTCCTGGCAGTGTTCCCTGAGCTCTCCCTGTCTGTCTGTGCTGCCCCACTGGTGTGCCCTGTTTTTCTTCAGCCCCACAAATGCGCCCTGCTGAAGGACAGACATCACTGTGCTGTGCCGTGCCCCTGCTCCCTTCTTGTTCTGCCAGAGCAGGCACAGTGCAACAAGTTGAACAGGGTGGTTCTCTGTGCTACATTTACAAAAATAAGGGAATTCCTGGCAGGCAGCCTGTGTGCTGGAGAGCCCACAGCCAAAAGGTGTCAGGTTTGACCGTGGTGAGTCCTAACACAGAGCAGTCCTGCCTGGGACTAAGAGCTGTGTGGTTGTGTAAAGGTGTGCTGTGTGGGCAGTGAGTGTGCTGGTTTGCACCCTGCTGATGAGCCAGAGGTTATATGAGGGCACACATCTGACCCTTCTCCACTTACATACAAAAAAATCTAGAAAATGCACACAGAAAATGCCTGTGTCAGATGACACTGAAGCAATCAGAAGTTACAGAACACCAGGGTTCAAATTCCCAATCCATAGCTCAGCTCACCTTGTGCTTGGGCTTTATGATACATTCTGTAATCAGAGGATTCTGTTTTCTCTGCCTCAAGAGATTGTCTCTATCAGTGCTCGAGAGTGATGGAATTTGGAGGATGAGACTGGTCTGGGTAAGGAAAGAGGCAGGTTTGTGTGAGCAGGAGTTGGAGAACACTGTGAGTGTTACAGGCAAGAAGAGGAGAGTTGGGATCCTGGAGTGGCAACCAGCAGTGGCTTTGCACTTGCCAGAGCTGATGGATGTGCTGGGTAGATTACCTAACACATTTTAGGTAGAGCACATCACATATTTGTAGCTGGCTGCTCTCTAATTCAGGGTGCTTGCCTTGAGCCACTGAGGATCTGGCAGGAATATCTGCTAAATGCTCCTGAACTAAACTGCAGCTGCGGTTAATGGCAGTTGTACTTTGAACACGTGCTGCAGAATAAACATCACCCTTGGATGTTTCCATGGGACACATAAACTTGGTGGATCTTTTTGACCGAAATCCTTGGCTAATACCTGTTCAGAAGAGCCAAGGCTCAAAGCTTATGTTCTATAAATGAAATCTGAGGTTTTCTTTTTATAATTCTTCATGGCCAAGTCAAGCAGTAAGTGGCTCGATGTTCAATAGATCCAGTTATTTAGATAACATAATGGAAATAAATAATATGAGTATTTTACAGTCCTGGCATAGAGATTGTTTCAGGTTTATCTTTATGCAGATTAATAAACTTTTGACTTTGAAAATTTATTAATTGATATGGCAGGCCCAGAGTGATTTGAGCTTGAACATGCTTTTCATGCCTGCAGAGGACAAGCAGGGCTAACTTCTAAGAATAGAGGAAGATGAGAAGATTAACTTTTTAATAGATTTTTGCCACATGTGACACTCAAATTATAAAGGTGTCTTTTGCAAAGTGTGCATTTTCAAAGTAAGTACATTCACCATCTGGAAGATTGCAGTGTTTTATGAAGGAAAAAGGATTATATTCTTGGTGCAATTGTATCTCCCCACATCTTTATTGTTACTAACTAATAGTAATGTAATAATAAATTTATGAACTTTGTGTTCAGTTTCAAATTACTGATTTGTAGCCTTAGTTCAATTGATGGATGCTGGTGGGAAGGAACAGGTTTTATTAGATTAATTTCTGGAGAGAGTTTTGATTATTGGCTGACGTGTGTCTGTGCATTTTCTTAACAAGAAAATGCAAGATAAAATTATTTCTTAAACAAAGCCTTCCTGTTTTGATCTTAACAGGAGAAATGAATGCATTTGAAGTGTGCAGTCATTAGCATGCTAGGTGAGGAATAAAACCCCTGTGATAACTGTGGAATAATAGTCACAAACATCCTCTCAAGTCACTTCAGGGTCAGCTTTCAAATAAATTATTTGCAGGTGCATTTTGACATCATTCAGATGGGTCACCAATTATTGATCTTTCACGGAATTATCAAAGTATCAATGTGAATAAAATGGTAAGAGGGAAAGAAGCATATGGAGGAAGCAAAGAGCAGCTGGAATTTTCTTAGGGCTTTTTACACCCATTGAGGGGTTGCACCCCGGGTTGAAAGCTGCTGGTGTTGTGTTCTACCTGATGTGTTTATTTATATAGATGTTATATATTTACATGATTTATAACGAACATTTTAGGTAAAGGGGATTTTTTGAAGCAAGTGCCTTGCTTTTCCAAGAGTTTGGCATAAGCAGGCTGTGGGCATATTTTTAAGATCGAGACATGATCAGAAAGAAGCAAATGAAGACACATGTGAGTTTTTCTTAAAATAGTTTCCAATTTGTCACAAAATTGCCTCCAAGCAGAGAAGTTTTGAGGAGCATCTTCTGATTTGGTATAGATTTATGTCAGAGATAACAGGATATTTTAGCTCACATCCATCCTGCGTGGCATGGGAATTACAGGCTCCGAGCATTTATTTGCTCAGTAGCTTTGTCGTTTAGTAAACTCAACCATCTCAAGTGAGTGCAAAAGACACTTTTTGGTGTAGCGATACTGGATATTGGCTCCTGAAGACTCCAACTGCGTTCAGCTGCCTTGGCAAAGACCCTGTAAAGGCAGCAGAGGTGACAGCCGTGCAGGAGGGGTGGAGCCTGGCTGGGGTTGATCCCGATCAGCATCCCCCGGGCTGCGATAAACCCTGTCCCTTGTGTTTTCAGAGGCTGCGAAGTGGCGTCGTCAGAGATCTTGAGCGTCAGAATCAGAAAAAGGAGAACATTCGCCTGTTAGAAGAGCAGATTGCCCTGACAAAGCAGCTCATGGAAGAGAGAGACAAGGTGCTAATGGAAAAACGTTCCCAGCAGCCCTAGGCGCGGTCCTGGCTCCTTAGAGGTTTGATTAAAGACGTTTGAAGGTCGTTTGCATCTCACTTCTTGCAGGTGTTTTAACAAGCAGTCTGTGAAAGACTGGTTATTTTGTGAAAGTTATAATCTCGCCTCTAAAGCTTTAGGGCAGACAAAAGCCCATTTTCTCTGTGATCGGTACTTGGACTGTGGAGACTTGGCTGCGGCACATCCCGTGTGGATGGACTGAAGGCGGGGTGGAGCAGCTCGCTGTTGTGCAGGCTCCTCTAGGATGGCCAACAACGTTCACATGAGCGGGCTGCTCAGCCGCCACGACGATGAGGCCACCAGGACCTCCACCTCTGAGGGCCTGGAGGAGGGCGAGGTGGAAGGGGAGACTCTCCTAATTGTGGAGTCCGAGGACCAGGCTTCCGTGGATTTATCCCACGACCAGAGCGGCGACTCCCTGAACAGCGATGAGGGTGAAGTGTCCTGGATGGAGGAGATGTCCTACTACTGTGAGAAGTGCCAGAAGTGGATCCCAGCAAGTAAGGCTGCCCGTTGTGTTGTGCTTGGCCATAGTGGGTGTTTGTGCTGTCCTGCATCCCTGTTTCATGGCTTGTTGGGCTGTTCCCCATCCTGTGGGTGATGCAGGTGATGCCTGCTGGCAGGGGCTGTGTTAGACACTTCAGTCCAGGGGCTGTGTGTGTCCAGAGCTGGTGCTCTCTCTACAGAAATCAAACTGTCTTCTTCATTTTGTAGAGAACGCTAAAGTTCAGAACCGTGCCCACCCTCACAATTCTTGCAGCTGTTTAGGGGCTTGGGCCAAGTGACCTGACCTCCCTGCTCACTCAGATAATGACCCTCGCTGTAAAGCTCTGGGGAAGAAAAGGACTTCGTGTGTTACTTTTTTTTCTCCTCCCTGTTCATTTGTCACATCTGTGGAGCATATGGCTAAATCTCAACCTTAATGTTTTCCCAAAAATGTGAATTAAAGTTGGCTTAGAAACATGCCCAGCCTTCAACAGCCAGCTCTGGGGGGTGTTAGGTGCAATCTGCAGAATTTGATGCCTCTCCTCTGGCACTTGATATATGGTGTTAGCAGTGTAATAGACAACTTTACTTTCTAAATTCTGGACCATCTGATCTGTTATTACATCCAGATATTGCTAAACACTGGTTGGCTTTGATTTTGGTGAGGGGATTTTTGTTTGGTTTGATTTGGAGGTTTTGTTTATTTGTTTGTGGTTAGAAATAATAAACTGTTTAGGTGGCACCTGCCTTGAAGATATGCCAGAGCTGCCCTTTTTGCCTTCTTAGAATTTGCCAAAATTTATAGTGTAAGAATCTCCTCTCAAGGCATGTTAGTGAATGTTTAGGTGTTTATGTAATGAAACCAGCAGCAGACAATTAAATTACTATACAGTAAAGAGAAATATAACTTGAAATATATTAATTTAAAAAAATGAAGCAGAGTTAAAGGCAGCATAAGCTATCTCATGCTAGAGTGTGATTTAGCATTCTTGATTTAACACTCAACTTGTTTTATTTTACAAAGATGTTCCTCTCTGCAGTTGCTGTGGAACAAATCCAAGGGGCAGAAAAGGGCAGTTGCAAGGCAACTGTAGCCACATACAAATGTGCAGAGTAAATGAGCTGTCAAAGGGAGATACTGTGCTTTTTCCTAGCCATTCGCTTCTAGGGAGTTCAGTTGTCACTTGTGAAAATGGCAAAGGTGCTCAAGCAAATAATCACCTTTTTACATTGAATTACCATTTAGAAATTCTCTTAATCTACCAACTGTGGGGGGTTTTCCCCCATCAGACACAGTTGGAACTTGAATTCTGCAATTCAGTATGGAAGCAGGGTATCCATGTGTTAAAAATGCTTGATCTGGTGGCTTTATACGGTAAAAGAGATTACATCCTTGTAGAGAAATATCTTTTGAGTGTGGCTTTCCAGAAACACTCTAGTCTTAAGTTTCTCTGTCCTCCGAGTCATTTTTCAATTGTTCATGTTTTTGTAAATTAACTCCTGGTGAGTTTAGAAGCCCTGATTCATATGATCTTTTTTCCTCTGCTGTAGAAACATGGAATTAGAGCCTGTAACTTTGGGTGCATGGGGATTTACAGGTGGTTCTGTCATTTTTGTTCAGACAAACCTGATCTTGGAAGAAATCCAAATTTCCTTTGCAGCACTTCTTCCTATAAAAGGACAAAAAGATTGATTTTTACCTTTTCATTTTAGGTCAACTGAGAGAACAGCTCAGCTACCTCAAAGGAGATAACTTTTTCAGATTTACTTGCTCTGATTGCTCAGAAGATGGGAAGGAGCAATTTGAACGTCTGAGGTTAACATGGCAACAAGTAAGTGAAATGTTTGTGCCAGCAGAACAGCCGTGAGACTTTCTGAAATTGTTGCTCGTTGTGTGTATGCTACCTGGAATAAGAGGATCAGGTATTGGTAACAAAGGAGCATTTGCATGAACTTCAGAAATTAATTAGCTGAGGATTGCTGGCACGTGAAAACTTCAGCATTTGACAGGGAAATTGAAAGATAATCATACAAACCACTTTTTTTTGGTTGGGTTTTTTTTTTTTTTGTGTTTGTTTTTGTTGCCTTTTTTTTTAATTTTTTTTCCTTCCTCTTACGTTGCTCATGAATTCATGGCTTTCAAACAGGTGTGGAAAAGCAAAATAAATGCAATTTGGCTTCTAGGCATGAACAGTTTTTTGTATCTAAGAAAATGTAAAACTGGTGAGGTGGCAGCATAGAAGCAGAAAGCTTCCAGCTCCCTGGGTACAAAGCTCCAACCTGGCTGCTGATGCACTAGCATCAGTCCTTGCTGGAATTCACTGTTTCCATCATTTGCGTACCTGAGCAATCAAAATAACATCTGTTTGCATCCTGTGGGCCTGTAATGGTGTGTTGTCTCATGGAATATCACAGGATCAGCTAGGATGGAAAAGACCTTTGAGATCATCAAGTCCAACCCATGCCGTAACACCACGTGGTCAACCAGACCATGGCACTGAGTGCCCCATCCAGGCTTTCCTTGGACACCTTCAGGGATGGTGACTCCACCACCTCCATGGGCAGCCCATTGCAATGCCCCGTCACTCTTTTTGTGAATAAATTTTTCCTAATGTCCAGCCCAGACCTACTCTGGTGCAGCATAAGATGTGTCCTCTTCCCCTATCACTTGTTGCCTGGAGGAAGATGCTGAACCCCCCACCTGGCTGTACCCTCCTGTCAGGGAGTGGCAGAGAGTGATAATGTCTCCTCTGAGCCTCCTCCTCTCCAGCCTAAACACCCCCAGCTCCCTCAGCTGTTCCTCATAGGATCTGTGCTCCAGACCCTTCACCAGCCTTGTTGCCCTTCTCCGGATGTGCTCCAGCACCTCAACATCCTTCCTAAATTGAAGGGCCTGGAACTGGACACAAGGCTTGAGGTGTGGCCTTACCAGTGCCAAGTCCAGAGGAAGAACACTGCCGTGGTCCTGCTCGCCACTATTCCTGATCCAAGCTAGGAAGCCATTGGCCTTCTTGGCCACCTGGGCACGCTGCTGGCTCGTGTTCAGTCTGCCATCAGTCAGTACCCCAGGCCCCTTTCTGCCTGGCCTCTCTTCAGCTGCTCTGTCCCCAGCCTCTAGTGCTGCACGGGGTTGTTGTGTCCAAAGTGCAGGACTCAGCACCTGCTCTTGTTAAACCTCCTATTGTTGGATTTGGCCCATGGATCCAGCCTGTCCAGGCCCCTCTAGATAGTGTCAAAGGCTTTAATGAAGTCCAGGTAGACAAAATCCACAGCATTCCCTGGATCCACCAGGCAGGTCACCTGGTCGTAAGAGGAGAGATGAGGTTGGTCAGGCAGGACCTGCCCCTCCTAAACCCATGCTGTAGGTGCCAAGTGATGGCACTCAAGATGATCTATTCCGTGACCTTGCCAGGCACCAAGGTCAGGCTGACAGGCCTGGAGCTCCCTGGATCCCCTTTGCAGCCCTTCTTACGGATGTGTGTCAACCTTCAGCCATCAGGTACCTCCCTGGTGGGCCAGGACTGATGGTGAATGATGGAGAGCAGCTTGGTGAGCTCATCCACAGATGCCTCTGTACCCTAGGGTGGATCTCATCTGGTCCCGTGGACTTGTGAGCATCTACGAGGCTCAGCGCGTCATCAGCTGCTTCTTCCTGAAAAACAAGAGGGCTATTCTGCTCCTTGTCCCTATCTACCAGCTCAGGAGGCCACTTGTCCTGAGGCTGAAGCTATCAGATTGTTGAAAATTCTATCAGCCTTGTTGAAAAAATTGTATCAGCCTTGTTGGCTTTTCCTTGATTCTTAGCCACAGGCACTCAGCCTTACCATCATGTAAGATAATTTGAAATGCCAGTAGTAGCTCCTGCACTGCTTTCTCATGGTGGCCAGTGCAGGGAAAAAGGTTGGTGTAGGTAGGGGTCTGTGCTGGCAGAGTTTCACCAGGTTCCACACTGGGAAAGCAAAGGCTGCTGGCATTGCCCAGGTCTCTTCGGAGTGCCATGGGGAAGGGGCAGACAAAATGGAAATGGGTGAGGAAGAAAGCTGGGACCACCTCCCTGGGCTTCCAGCATCCAGAGCTGCTACTGCTTCTGGGTAAGTGGAATTGAGAGAAGTGGTCAAACTAACTTACCTGAAGCAGGAAGGGTGGAGACAATGATTTCTGGATTCTTTTCAGAGTGTGTGACCTCAACAGATCTGTATCTTTAGCCAGTTGAAAAGACATTTTTGACATCCTGAGACACTGTCTCACATGACTTTAAAATCCATGACTTTAAAAATCCTAGTTATCAAACTGAGAGGAGTTATGAGGTAGAAATAGGGTGAAGGAGACATTAAAGCTGTCCATATTTCATCATTTTGACATCTTTGAAAATGCATCCCAGAAAGCCTAGGTCCACTGTGAGGAGACCCATCCCCCTAAGAAAATCAGATTTCATACTTCTCTGAGGGTGAAAGGCAAGTTGTTATTGGAAGTAGTGTCAAACTGAGGCTGTGTGATTGTTAAAAGATGATCCCAGCCTAGCTGACTTTAGTTTTGTTCTAATAAATTAATTAAAATTATTAAGTAAATGTAATTAACAATTGGTCACCTAGAATTTACTTGAAGGAGGTGAGATGTTTTTCAAATCTGCCCTTTAGTTTGAGTATGTAACAGGTCAGAGTGAATTTGGCTCTGAAGTGTGTGTGAAAGACCATTGTCACAATGTTTCTGATGTATTGGAGAGCAGGATTACTTGTGACCTTTTTTTTATTTGAAAGACTATTTCCCTACCTCTATTACATTGAGACCCCAGCTGTACTGTAATTCATTTATACAACAGCTGCTCAATTCTTGTGTCTCAGCACAAACCTCCATAACTAGGCAGCTTGTTACTCCCCTGGGATGGAGAAATCTCTGGAAGAATGTGCATCTAACAATAGAAAGACAAGAACGGGCAGCACGATACCAGGAAGAAGATGGATTGCAGAAATTGCCTGTGAGATGTTGCAAAAATAGGAATATTTATGAGGGAGCAAAGATTTGTGTGTGTGTGGTAGCTGTGGCAGTCTGTTCAGCAGAAAAAGCAGAAGGGATTCACTTGTGTCCAATACTTTCTGTTCCAGGTTGTCATGTTAGCAATGTACAACTTGTCTCTGGAAGGAACGGGCCGTCAGGGATACTTCAGATGGAAAGAAGACATTTGTGCTTTTATTGAGAAACACTGGACTTTCTTATTAGGGAACAGGTAAAGACATGCTATTTCCCTGAGGGTCTGGTTGGTGAGCCAAAGGAATTAAAATCTGTTATACAGATGGACAAGAATCCTGGTTAATTTGGTATTTAGAATCTGTATGAAGGCATGAGGGGTACACTTGAGAAAGAATCAGTGTTTCTTACTGGGGAAAAACAGCCCCAGGAAAGTCCCACAAAAGCAATAGAAATGCAGGTATTTTGAATTATTTCTTATTTTCCTTTAGGCAGCATATGAACCTGCAAAGAATTGAGTTTTTCTAAACAGTCACAATGGATGGGCTGATCCTGGTATTGCCAAACTTTAGGGACAAAAATGTGGTCCAGCAAAGTGATATGTTCCTTGGCTATAAAGTTTGCAAGGACCAAGTTCTTCAAGAAGAACTGAGTCTTTTAGATGGATTGTTCTGGATCTTGGTGAAATGGCTCCTACATTTCCTAGCTGTTAAACAACTGAAACGTTTTTCAGAGTAGGAACTCCTCTCATAGAGGGCAGCCTTCATTTTCCAGGTGAACAGCACATTTTTTCTGAGCATTTTTCTGAAGCTGTCAAACCCAAGCCTCACTGTTAATGCATGTGCTTTGGAGGCAGGAAAGGAACTGAGTAATCTTGGAAGTCGATTTGATTGACTTCACAGCTTCTTTTCTTCCCCAGGGATTTCTCTGTTGTAAGATCTGGCCTTTCTTCCTAACCAGATTTAGTCTTTGGCTTTGCTTTCAGTGCTTGTCTGTGCCTGCTTGCTCAGAAATCTTAGCATTTGTCCTCTCTGGAAGCCACAGGGACCCTGACAGGAGGGCAGCTGGTGGCCCATTGTCCCTCATTCAGGGAGTGGAGTCTCTGCCTCCCAGCATTTGCTGCTGCCTTTTGAGACTTGCCTTGGGAACTGGGCACTCCTTCCTCTGATTAAAATTCAGAGAGTGATTCCTGGCCTCAGACACAGCATTCCCACTTGCCTGGACAAGCCACTGATGGAACAGAGAGACAGATGAATTATGTGTGTAGCAGTACAAGCCGTGCAATGATCTTTTTCCCTGGCACATTGAAGCACAGCTTAGCCAGATTTGCTGTAACACTCCAGACTTTGAGCTGCAGCAGCTGGATTTCATCCCCCACCTTTGAGGTTCAGTACCCCAAGGTGTGTAAGGGCAGCACTTGGGCAGCAGTGAACATCATCAACTCAGCCAAACCTTGGCAAGCACAGAAGTTTCTGCATGTGGGGTTGTGCAAAGGCAAGAAGAAATCCTGAGATTCTGGGTAACTGAGGTTAGACTCTGCACCATGAACCTGACTCTCAGAGTCAGGGCAATTCTTCAGTATTTCGTCTCACTTCTTGCCTAAGTGACATCTCAGTTAGCCCTGTGACCAATTCCTAAAGGAACAAAAAATGCTCAGATGCCCAGTAAGAGTGCACTGCCCAGCAGAGGGTGAGGCTTAAATGCAGCTCCCTGCCTCCAAGGGGCCAAAAAAGGGCTTCAGGAGTAGTTCAGCGGGTGTGTGTCAGTGCCACTGGCAGAAACACTGTCCAGGATGGAAGCACAGCTGATGAGTGGGGACCTAACCCTTGTTTTCCTCTTTCCCACCACAGGAAAAAGACCTCAACATGGTGGAGCACAGTTGCTGGCTGTCTCTCTGTGGGGAGCCCCTTGTTTTTCCGCTCAGGGGCACAGGAATTTGGAGAACCGGGATGGTGGAAGCTGGTTCATAACAAACCCCCAACACTGAAACCTGAAGGAGAGAAGCTGTCAACATCTGCTCTGAAAGCAAAAGGTAACTCTGTCCCCAGTAGCATGTAGATTCCTTGCTGGGCCAGAGCTGGGAGACATGAGAAAAGCTGAGTTAAAACCAGTTTGTGTGCATGGACAGCTCCTTAGTTTTGTTCTGCTGTAATGGTTGACTGAAGAGACCTATGGTGCATATACTGTAGTGTGAGAAGCCTGTAATATTTTAGTACCTTTTTCCATTTTGCTGATTTATCAGGTTTTGAGGCTTGTGCAGAGTGGTTTTGGTTGGGTTTTTTTTTAGCTGAAATCCACAATTTTCCCACTTTTCTTTACCCTGGGGAACGTCTTTTATGTTTTGTTACTAGATGCAAATTCTTCTCTGTATGGAAGAACAAAATTTGGGCCTTAATGAGGCTTTAGTCATACACTGGCTTAATGCTACTTGTCCCAGAGTGAATTTCCTGTACACATTGAAAACCCCGTCTTTTAAGCTTTGTAGCCAGAGTGGTTTTGACTGCGTAGTGTGAATGCAGTGACTGCAGGAGCTCGGAATAAGCAAACTTCCTCTTTAGCAGCTTCCAAGCCCCCGCTGGATCCCATCATCACTGTGGAAGGCCTTCGAAAGCGGGTGAGCCGCAATCCCGTGGAGTCAGCCATGGAGCTGAAGGAGAAGAGGTCCCGCACTCAGGAAGCCAAGGACATTCGGAGAGCCCAGAAGGAGGCGGCCGGGTTCCTGGACCGCAGCACTTCCTCCACTCCTGTGAAGTTCAGCAGCCGCTGCCGCCGGCCCGACATCGTCCTGGAGAAGGGAGAGGTCATCGACTTCTCCTCCCTGAGCTCATCCGACCGCACGCCTCTGACCAGCCCCTCTCCGTCCCCATCCCTGGACTTCTCTGCTCCCGGCACTCCTGCCTCCCACTCGGCCACTCCCAGCCTGCTCTCGGAAGCAGATCTCATCCCAGATGTCATGCCACCACAGGCACTGTTCCATGGTAAGAGCCACCGTGGGTTTTGTTTAGTGATGAATCCTGTGCAGTTTTCTAGGAATATTTTTAAAAAAAGAAGCTCCCAATGAGCTGCAGGGTCCTTTCAGGATAAGATGGAAAGTAACTGGCAATATTCTGTTGTCTTAGTTGAGTGTGAGAATCGACTGGTTTTCCATAGATTTATCACCAGCTTCTAAGGCCAGAAGAAAACCCCATTATCATTTTCTGAGAGGTTCTGAATAAACAGTGGGTAGACTTCACACAGCAACTGCTGGACCACTCAGCGTAAGCATTTCACTGCAACACAGATTACACTGCTACACAGCGAGTCTAGTTTTGTCTCAAATGTATTTCATGAGAGAAATTTTATTCCCATGGTGATGTCAGAGTATTTTATAAGTTTGATTGTGCTAATTAAGGGATGCTAAATTTCAGTGAGATTGCAAAGCAGTGATGCAGACTGAATTCTCTTAGTTTATTAAGGAGCCAGTCTTCTGGGTCACAGGAAGAATAGTGTGGTTCTGTAGAGGACAGAATTTCTCCAGGGTATGCCAGCTGAAGATACAGCTCACCCAGTTTGACTTTTTGATCCCCGGTCTTTGGGAATTTTCAGCAGCTTAATGTTCCTGAAAGAGCATGTGCTTGCAGCTCAGGAGGGGCACAGTTTCCAGATGCCAAACTACAAGACACTTTAGGAGCAGGATTGATTCTGTGTCCTGAAATTGGATTCTTTTCTGCATCTCCCATTGATAATTAAGAAATCTGGGAGTACCTAGAAAATGAAGTGTGTTGGGTAAACGCACATTATTGTTCCTTAGCAAAAAAATGCTGTGACAACCAATTTTGAAATGGGACTTTGATGTTTAAATTACTTCTTCTTTCCCCCTGAATTATTTTGATCTGTTCCACAGATGATGAGGAGATGGAAGGAGATGGAGTCATAGACCCAGGAATAGAGTATGCTCCCCCTCCCAGTGGGGCAGCTGGTGCTGGCACCATGATAGCAAGCAGGAAAAAAGTGAAGACAGCTGAGCAGATCAAACAAGAGGTGGAAAGTGAAGAAGAAAAAACAGAACAGACAGAAGGTGACAGTGAAGATCCTGAAGAGTCAAACACACCCTTGCAGGTGAGAGGACGAGACAAGGGGAAGTCACAACTGGAGAAGGATGCTAAACCCAGAGTTCCCAAGCACACCTCAGTTAGCATCTATGAGGAAAAGCTGCTGCTGAAGAGACTGGAAGCCTGTCCCAATGCTTTGAGCATGACCCCAGAGGCCCGGAGGTTGAGGCGCAAGCTGCTGGTCAGGCAGGCCAAGAGGGAAAGAGGACTCCCACTCTTTGACTTGGACCAGGTTGTGAATGCTGCACTGCTCCTGGTTGATGGGATTTATGGAGCCAAAGAAGGCAGTGTCTCCAGGCCCCCAGTAGGGCAAGCAACATACAGAACTACTAGCCAGGACTTCAGGATCTTGGACAGATACCAGGTGGGTGTTCCCAGATTTAAGTTAGCTTTTGGCACTGGTTATTTTAAAGCTTTTGCTGCAGCCAGCAGTGTCACATTGAGGTTATCTGAATCCTAAAGTGAAAAGGATTATGTGAACAAGACTCATTTTGGCTTGGGGCTGTGTCCCCAGCAATGCTGTAAGTCCCTTTCTTCTTGGGACATGCTGGTTCAGCACTGCTGTCTGTCAGTGTCAGCACCACAAATGTCGATGTATTTGTACTCCAGCCCTGCCCAAATGCTGGTGGAGGCCTGGAAGTCAGGAGGGTGCTCTTTCATGTGTGTAGGAGGGAGATAACTTGCAGCACTTTTAGGTTTGGGCACCACATTTGGGATTGCCCAGCAGACTCCAGAGGTGGGAGCACTGTGGTCCAGTCCACCCCTGTCACACTGAAAGACCCTTACTCTCCCTCCATATGATCCCCTCATGATCAGTTAAATCACTGACTGACCTTCCTGCAATTGTTGTGCATTTTTTTGTGCATCCAGACAGTGCTGCCCGCCACGAAAGGATATCGCCAGCAGACAACCAAGTTTCTGTACCGCCTGGTAGGCTCAGAAGACCTGCTGACAGACCACAGTATTGTCAGCCCTTACACCTCCCGTGTCCTTAAGCCTTACATCAGGTACAGAGGGTCTGAGCTTGCTCTTGGCTTGTGCACCGCCAGCCCACGGAGAGGACGCCTTTCTTGGGCAGTGCTCCTCACTCTTCCTCAAAGTACAACCCAGTGCACCATGGTAACCCTGAAGGGATAGTGTTTGATTTAGCTGAGTAGTGAAAGGGATTGCATTGGGAAGGGGAATCTTCAAGAGGGGGCAAGGGCAGAGAGGGCATTGCTGTAGCCATTCCATGCAAGTTGCACCTGCTCTTGGGTCAGAACCATGATTTCCTTGCTCATACTGTAAGGAAAGACTGGCTGGACCTGCTGTGGATCTGGGAAGTGTCCTGGCCTCTGGCACAAGGGTGTTTTTGCTGAGCTAGGGGCTTTTTCCCCATGTGAATGGAAGACTGTTCTTTTTTTTTCTAAAGTTGAGCATGTCAAAAGATATCTCATGGGCAGTACCTATTTAGCTGCAGTGGCAGTTCTTGTTGCTCACTTGCGTTTTGTGTTTCTTTTTCATGTTCCTGGCAGACGTGATTATGAGACGAAGCCCCCAAAACTCAGGCTGCTGGCAGAAATCCGGGCAAATCCACACAGGAATGATGTCAACTGGAAGGCTGAGCCAGAAGCACCCATTGATTACTGCTACGTTCGCCCTAATCACATCCCCACCATAAACTCCATGTGCCACGAATTCTTCTGGCCTGGTAAGATTCCTCCAGTGCTTGTGTTTCCAAGAAGGAGGTGGTATTGTTCAGAAAAAAAATGTTCTTGGGCCAAATTTTTCTTCAGTTGGTTCAGTCTGGCTGATTCTTAGAAACCCATTATCTGATGTCACAGGAATGCATTTGAGGTGGAGAACTAGGTTTGGTGTCTTTGTTCTCTTGAGATCTGTAGAACTGGCAATTAGCCCCTAATTAGCACAGCACTTACAAAAATAGGTGCCAGTAGGGTGGTTTAGTAGTTAACTAAACTTAAGCATTTAGTGAAATGTTTTGCAGAATCAGGGGTTGAAATAAACAGTTTTATACCAGAGATTACTGTTCATTACCTGTGTGAGAAGGTTTCTTCCTAGTAGCCATAAACTGGGTATGTCAGAGTGAAAGTTGGGAAGTCATATGAGGAGCCTGGAGAGGAGACTGAGGGGAGACCTCATCGTGGTCTGCACCTTCCTCAGGAGGGGGAGCAGAGGGGCAGGCACCCATCTCTTCCCCATGATGACAGGACTCAATAGAATGGCTCTCAAGCTGTGTCAGGGGAAGTTTAGGTTGGATATAAGAAAACCACCCAGAGGGTGGTTGGGCAGTGGAACAGGCTCCCCAGGACAGTGTCACAGCACCAAGCCTGCCCAGAAGGGGTTTGGACAACACTCACAGGCACATGGTGCAGTTGAAGTTGTCCTGTGCAGGGCCAGGAGTAGGACTCAATGATCCTTGAAGGTCCCTTCCGACTCAGCTTATTTTGTGATTCACTGAATTGTTTTTACAACTGTAGGCTCCACTGTGATATCCTTTATTTCTTCAAGCCTCAGTACTTACAAGGTATGGGAAAGATTAGGTTTATATTTTTCTGTGTCATCTCTGGAACTGCAGGTTCTTTGGGGATAATGGCTGCCCTTTCTGGGGGTGGTTATGAGGCCACAATCTTTAGTTCTTCTGAAATAATAATAAGGATGTTCGTCTGCTGCATGCCTCAGCTTCTGATCACCAAACAATGCAGCAGACTAATTTAGAAAAGCCCAGTACAAACAGTACACACCTTTATTCCAGGCAACCGTTTGCTTTGTGTTTTGATGTGCAGATAGTGATTCAGCAGGGTTGTAGTTCAGCAGTGCTCATGTGCTGCAGTCAGGATGGGAGCTCTTTTTGCTACTCATTACATGCAAATTGTACAGTGTGGTGAGAAATAACCTGGTACGCCTTTTCTTTCACAAGCTGTTTCAGAGCTTGTGAGACACTTGCAATCCCAGCAGATGCTGAACAGCTTTGTCATAGTCTCTCCTCTCCTGAAAACGCATTTGAAATTCTGGCCAAGTTGGGTTGCAGCTTCATTAAGTTCTTCAGGACTCACCCTGTTCTATTTAACCTAAGGAGCCATGGGCGTGTTCCACCCAACTGTGAACTGTTCATCATTAAATCAGAAGGCTGACAATCCTATCACTCTCCTGGGATGGGAGGAGGGGGCTGGGGTATGATGGTTGCACCTTGGTTCTGTTTTAGCAGGAGAGGGAAATGAGGAAGTGATGCTTGGGAGATAAAGCCTGGATGCAAAGGGTTTAGCTGGTGCAGCTTGGGGGTGGGAGGCAGGGATATGCAACTGAGCGAGCATCATTAAACCAGCGCTTAGTTCTTCTATCCCTCCAAAGCCTTCCTTTCAGAGCTGTTCTTGCCTCTCCCAAGGCAGAACTACGTTTCCAGGTGACTGCAAATGAGCTGGTGGAAGAGATTGCCCAGTGTTGTTTCTCACAGCGCCTTGGTGCCCTAATAGGAGACCTCTCCCTGGCGGGGAGTGTCTCCAGTGGTGAACCGTCCTGAACTAAGCATCTTCCTACAGGAAAAACTGCACCATTTGCAGAGACGCCAGCGCCCGGGGCAGTGCGTGTTCCTGTCCAGACACGCTGCAAGGCACTCCAGAGGCAACGCAGCCTTGGCTTAATTAACTCAGCTCCCTATTGCCAATCGATCCCTCCCACGTCTTGCTCCACCCAGCCTACTCTGCTCCACCCAGCTTACTCTCCAGCAAGAAAATAACTCACCCACCTCTTGGTGCCTGATGCCTTATGAAGTGTTGCATCTCATCAAGAGTGATTACAGGAAAACGTATTCTGCCATTCTGTTACTCCATGTTCCAAATACATTGCAATTGCCAACTTGAGGCTGAAGCAAACTTCTGGCACCTCTCCTCTGTGTCTTGCATCTCATCTAAGGTCTGTCCACACAAATTACTAAGCAGTCAGTCTTCAGTGCCTCGAGCTGCACTGCTTGGTGCTGACAGGCTGTGTGGATGCTCCAGGACTGCAGCAGCAGGGTGGTTAAGCAAGGTAACAAACTCCCAGCCTCTTCCTGTGTCAAGCCTCTCACTCACTGCCTGAGAGGCTACTTCATCCCCCAGATTAGAGAATTTGCACGCTAAAAGCAAGTGTTTTGATAGTGTTGGAAGCTGTGGTCAGGCCCACAGTGCAGCTCCACAACCAGCTGAGTGTGCACAAGAGACAGCAGTAAGAGCTCCAGGCAAGGTGGAGGAAAAAGACAGGAACTATAGCAGGCAATGCCACCAAAGCTGAAGCCCAGTTTCATGTGTGCTGCTTCTGAAGAAGGTTTCATCCTTGGGTCATTTGAAAGGAAATCAGCTTTGTTAGTTTTTCCACGCAAGCTTCCCTGCTAAGCAGATCTTGGTTTGTCTGTTTTGTTGTATGATTTTTTCCCTTTCATACTTACCTGGCAGAGGAGACACCAGGATCAGGCAGCTGGTTTTCCCAAGGCAGGGTTCATCCTCTGCACTCTGTGTGTCCTGACCCCTGGGATTTCCCAAAATGCAGGAAATTTGGCTGCATAATTCCTAGTAACAGAGGATTGCTCTAGCAGGGGCCTTGGACTATTCTATGATGCTGTGATCTCTTGCTATCAGAAATCTGAAATGTAAAAAGAAGGGATCAAGTGTTTCTAAAAAGCTTTAATAAGCCCCTGGATTTCAGTGCTGCCAACTGCTGTTTCTCTCTTCCTCCCTAGGAATTGATTTGTCAGAGTGCCTGCAATATCCAGACTTCAGTGTTGTTGTCCTTTACAAGAAAGTTATTATTGCCTTTGGCTTTATGGTGCCAGATGTGAAGTACAACGAAGCTTACATCTCTTTTCTGTTGGTGCACCCTGAGTGGAGAAGAGCTGGGATTGCAACCTTCATGATTTACCATCTCATCCAGGTAATGCAATGAATCATCCTGTGAACCTGCCAGAGATCCAGCTCTGCTTCCTTCCTTGTGCACATGTGCAGATATTAGAGAGTAAGAACCCTTTTTTGTGAGTGTTTATGGGGGGAAGTAGCTCCTGTGTTGGAAGTTAAAATGTGCTTAGGAAAACAACCATCCTGGTCGTGTCCTCAGAATTATAGAGGGATGCTGCACACTTCAAGTGTTTCGGGATTAACTCGTCAGCAGTCAGTAGTTTGTATAAAAGGGATGCTGTAAATAAGGATTTAAAGGAGAAAATTATGTAAGACTGGGCAGAGTCAGTTAGAATTATTGCAGCTTTCTTGACTACACCTGGAGATTTATTTCATGCAGTAAATCACTTACTGATCTCAATCACTCACTTTCACTTTTATACTCTGGTTCAAATACAGCCAACTTAAAGTGTTTGCAGCCTCATTGTTTGTTTACTGGACCTTGTTCCACAGGACTACTTGGAAAAAGTAATTTTTCCAAAAAATAAATGGGTAGTATTAAAAGAGTTAAACTTCATTGAATCTCTGAATGAATACTGTTATTCAAGTGACTTTAATTCAACTGACTTTCTTGAATTAAACTGCAGGAAAGGCAGCTTAATTGTGAGTAAGGATGCAGATATATGTCCTTGACAGAGCCCAACTCCAGTTTTACCACTCCCTGAACTCTCTTGGCAGAGCTGCCGATGGGAAACGTTTCTTAATTTGTTGTAGTCAAGATGAGCTGCACTAACAAACTCACCATTGAAACTGTTTTATCCTCTTTCTTATTTGGCTGAAGCAAGGTAGGGAGTGCTGGCAGAAGCTTGGGGAAAGTGATTTATGCTTTGGAAAAACATTTTCCACTTTTGGGCTGCCTGAGGGGTAACTGCTACCTGCACAGCTCTCTGCAGTGCTGACACAGGCCTCTAATCAATATTCCTTAAACTCACCCCGTGCATTTCCCAGGCAGCTCTGTGTGAAGTGTTGAAGGAAATCGCCCTCAGCTCAGTCTGCTGATGTGAGATGTCAACACTCAGTGGGAACAGGCACCAAGGTTTGCAGGGATCCAGCAGGTGGACTCTCAGAGACTTCCCTCTCCAGCAGAGCTGGGATGCTGGAGTTGGCAAGAGCCCGCCCCGCTCCCGGCGTGCCTTTTTGTGGGGTGTATCACGTCAGTTAACCTAATCCTGCTTGCATGAAACTCCTTGTTGAGGAAAGCCAAGCAGATTTAAGAGATTTGGGTCTGATTAGGCACACTGGCAATGAGAGATCAGCACTGTGTGTTTCGCTCACATTAGGTTTATTTTGCTGTTGCTGACTTTCTGACAGTGGTTTGAAGGGGTTTAGTCCTGTAAAATAAATGGTGGTTGTGAACTTCTGTTCCTCATTTTCCAGGTTGTAGGTGCTGCTTTGCAGCCTACTTGGGCTTGGGGTCTCCTCTCTGTAGCTTGAGACATTTTGATGCTCTGTTTGGATTAAGAGCAGGTCGCTGACTTTGGGATCGGTGTGCTGAGTTTGGGGCTGAATTATTGGGAACAGCATAACTTAACAGAAAAATGTTTTGATGCAAATGGTAGTGGCTGGTTTTGCTGTCAAAATTTTTCCTCTCATGCATTTGTCCCAGAGCACTGAACTTTTCTTAATGATCTCATTCAAATTTTCTTCTCCCCAGAACAGCTTCCAATTTTTTTTTTCCCTTCCCTCCTTAAATTCCTGAGAGTTTTCCCCTTGAATGTTCTGTCTTGGAGATTTCCTAGAGGGTGTTACTGTTCCCACTTAAGAGTTACAATACACTCAATATACACGGAATGCTATTAAAACACTAGATGATAGCAGAAAATAAATTATTTTGGCATCTTCATTAGAGTGTTGCTGGTTAGAATAATTTAGGATCTTCAAGGTAACTTCAGCCATGCTATTATTTGCTGTCTGAACTGAATTTCCTGCCTTCTCAGGAGGTGAGTGCTGTGCCCTGAAGGATGGGAGAGGAGATGGGTGGGATAGGCAGGAATTCCAGCATGACAGCACAGAGGTGCTCAGGCAGTCCCAGAGAGCTCAGCTCTGTTTGCTGACAGGGAGGAGTGCAGAGCCTGATCCTCTGGCATGTTTTGTCTTTTCTTCAGGCCATTGTATTTGCAATCAGGGCTGTACACCAAGCTTATTTTTAATTAACAGTTACTTTTAGTAATTGACAATGGAAGGATGACAAATTACAGTCCCAAACCTGCTTTCATTGTCAGAGAATCCACGTTTCCCAGAAACAAAGGCTTGGAGGAGCAGCAGCAGCGCTCCCTTTGCTATTGCTATGTGTGGTAACTCCTGTGCCGGGGCCTGTGACTTTTCTCACATTTCCTCAGTACCTTGGATCCCTGAGCTGATGAATCTCCTCACCTCCGCATTCCCCCAGAGGCTGTCTCGTTCTCTTGCAGTGATATCTCCTTTTTTTTCCCTCTCCCCCTCCCTTGGCAGACCTGCATGGGCAAGGACGTCACCCTTCACGTCTCTGCAAGCAACCCTGCTATGCTGCTCTACCAGAAGTTTGGATTTAAGACCGAGGAGTACATTTTGGATTTTTATGACAAGTATTACCCCTTGGACAGCAAGGAGTGCAAGCACGCCTTCTTCCTCAGGCTACGGCGCTGAGCTGCTGGAGGGGTCTGGGGAGCTGGGAAAAGCCCAGTGCATCCAAAAAATTCCCCCAGCTTTCAGTGGAGGATGGTGGCTGCCACAGGAGAGCTGGAGCACGCTGGTGTGTTTATCCCTAGGACTTTGGATGTCAACAGTGAGATGTTGTACGTGGAAAATGCAATCCCAAGAGGATTGATTCTTGTGCTCCAAGGGGAGAGGCCTGGAAATGCCAACTAGGATACACTGAAACCACTGGAAAATTGAAATTCCTTATGGGGAATTTTCCTGCCACTGTTACTTGGGGATAGCCTCATTAGCAAACAAACAAAAATACCAAACAAAAAAGTGTTTCTCATTTCAGAGGGGCCCCATGGATTTCAAGTTTTGAAACCAGTCCAAAAAATGTTGCGGGTTTTTTGTCTCTGTTTTTGTTTATGAGCAAAAGAGAACACCTAAACTTAAATCATTCAGTGTTTCTGTGGTTTGATTGCTTTGTTAGGAACTGTCTCGAGTTTGTGAAGGGAAATAAGGTATTGGTGCCTGTAGCTGGATGTTAACTTTAGAAGAGTTCTACACATGCCAGAACTGTAGTCCTGGAATCATGTTTCAGGAATATTGAAGAGCATGTGGATTCCTGTTATCCCAAGTACGAGGCTCAGAGGAGACACTTCTGTTTTGCTGCTTCCCTGCTGTCTTCCCTTGCCCTCCTTGCCCTGTGCTCAGTGTGAAGTTCTCATAGCACACTGTGTTTTGTGTTCAGGAACGGTGTCAGGTGGGTTTGTGTCTAGGCAAGGTGGGGCACCACAGCTGCCAAATTCAGCTCTTTGGAATCTTTCCACCTCTCTGCTGGTTGTTGGTCTGCAGATCAGCCCTTGGGGCACACCTCTAACCACAGAGCAGCCTCACAGGCTCCAGTATCCACCTCCTCTGGCTGGAAGAAACCCACAGCAAAAGTCAGTGGGGATGTTTGAAATGCAGGCTCTGATTTGTAGAAGCAGTCTGCAGCTTGGAGGGAGGAGAGGGCAGAGCTGGCCTAGATCCAGTTCTTGGAAGCACTTAGGCTCTAAGTATCAGTAAAGAGGAGAGCAAAGAATAAATAGAAATACCTGAGAATTAAAAAATACTACCTAGTTTCTGTGGTAGTGGCTCTTGTCCTTTTCCACAGTGTAGCAGCTTCTCTCCCTGGCTTTCAGTGCAGATGAACAGAGAGCTGCACTGACCAAAGGCCAGGCTGTGCATTTTAACTACGGGTCATGCCCACTGGGATGGTCCTTTCACATCAAGCCCACAGAGAACTACACACCAAATGTGACTTTTTTGTCCTTAATCTAATGTGTGTACCTGTTGGCTACCTGACTATACCAGTAGTTGCCATAGTGGAGTCATGATTTTGGTAACAGAAGAGAAAGGGGGACAAAATATGTTTTTGTGTAGCCAATGTCCATCACCACCAGCACAAAACCAGGGGTCGTGGGAGGGGAAAGCAGCCCAGGCAAGGGTTGTGTGCCCAAACGTCTGTGCACATTTCTGTCTGTTTCATGACTGTGAAAATTTTCAATGTTCTTAATGTTATGAGTTAGTTGGACTTTGAAAGAAAAGAAATATATGTCTTTATGAATGGAATTAAAGTCCTTCCCTTGGAAAAAGCCTGTCTGTAGTCACACTGTTTGTTAAGGTGTCTCTCCATCATCTTATTTCATTGGAATCTAGCAAATTCCAGTTTGGTCCTAAGAGGATATATGGGGGCAGCTGACCAAGGCAAGAAGCTCTTTATTTCCCCACAGAAGGCACAATGCAGGTCTTAGAGGCTCCTCCTTTCCGGACAGAATTAGGTGATACAAAGTAGTCTGAAGGAAGATGACCAGTTTGCATTGTGTTCTCAAAGGTGACCATGAAGATTTTGAGCAGTGTTGCTGTGTGGTTTTGGCCCTCGGGGTCTGCCCAGTGACAGTGTTAGAGCAGCCCTGTGACACCTGCTGTGCTGCAGACAGCTTGTTTTATCTAGGTCCCTCATTAAACCCCGGATCCTCAAAGGCGATGCAGGGATCCTCGCAGCCACGGCTTTGCAAGGGGTGAGGTTCTGCTAAGGCAGACAGACGGTGCTCTCTCTCAAGCGCTCTGCTCCCTCCTGTGCCTCGGCAGCTCCTGTGCTGCTGCTGGGTCACCGGGCTGTGCCTTCCCCGAGCCGGGCAGCGACCGCGGCACTGAGAGAGGAGGAGCCAAACGCAGCTTCACAAAGCAAACCTTTCCCGGGAAATAAAGGTGGAACCTTCCCTAACAGGGCGGCAAGGCCCGAGCGTTTCCCCGAGCTCGGATTCGTTGGGAGCAGGAAAAAGGCGTCCCTGGGGCCGCGGGTTCGAGCCCAGCCCGCCCCGCTCCCGGCGTGCCCCGCGCGCGCCGCCGTTTGAACGGGCCATGGAGGCTCTGGCGGCGCTGCCCGAGCCCTGGCGGCTCTACTTCCCCTCCGTCCGGGCCGCCACCTTCCGCAACTGGCCCTTCACCGAGGGCTGCGCCTGCACGCCCGAGCGGGTGAGCGCGGGGCCGGGGCGGTGGGAGCGGGAGCGGCGGGAGCGGGGCCGGGCGGGCACTCACGGCCTCCCTTGTGCCCGCAGATGGCGGCGGCGGGTTTCGTGCACTGCCCCAGCGAGAACAGCCCCGACGTGGCGCAGTGCTTCTTCTGCCTCAAGGAGCTGGAGGGCTGGGAGCCCGAGGACGACCCTCTGTGAGTGCCGGTGATCCCTCGGCTCCGTCCCCCCCCGGCTCGGGGGAAGCCGAGGGGCTCGGGGGGGAGAGAGGCTGCGGGCGGCCCCTTGGGAGCTGCTGCTTCTCGTTTATTTTATCTTTCTTGTCGCCTGTTTTTCCAGGGAGGAGCACAAAAAGCACTCTGCGGACTGTGGCTTTCTTTCTCTTCAGAAGGAACCTGCTAACCTGACGGTGCAGGAGTTCCTGAAGCTGGACAAAATGCGGATGAGGAAGGCACTTGTACGTACCCTGAGTTCTAGTCTTTGGCTTGTTCAGCCGGCCTCATTCCTTGCCACAAGGCTCTGTGCAGGGTGCTTTGTTGTAGCCAGGTTCGGGCTGGATCGGCTGCTGTGCCCTTTCCTGGTTCTCAGCTATGCTTTATGTGGGATGTGTCCCGCTTTTCCCTCGAAGCTGAACGATACTCCCCTTAGTGGTAGGTAGTAACGTATTATTTTTACTCTTTGCAGAAAAAAGAGATTTCTCAGAAGATGACCAAGGTTGAAGATAAAGCCAAGATCCAGCGCTGTAGTATAAAGAATCTGGCCTAGACTGTTGCAGCTCCATAGTTGCCAGTGATATCTGTCTTGGCCACATGCTGTGGCACTGCCCCTGTGACTGAATGGCTGTATTTCCTGAGGCTGCTTCCAGACTGGCTGTCCCTGAGAAGCAGAGGGAATTCTGCTTCACTCCTCCGAGTCTGTCTGGGAAGGACCTGGCGTTTGATGCATTGCATACATAATCTTTCTGCAGGGACTCTCCTAATTTTCCTGCTGTTTTTTTAAGGATTATTACTTATGGGTTTACTTGTTTTCTTCTTACTTTTTTTTTTTTTTTTTTGGTAAATCCAGCTGTTTATAGATATTGCTGTCTCATAGTGGTGCTAGAACTTGTATTTCTGTTAGGAGTTGACATGCATTTCCATTTTTGTACTGAATATACTGATGCTTTTAGATACTTTGGGACATAGAAAGGGGGAGGAGTTTTAAAAATACGTCAGGGATTTAGGATTGTGGCTAATAATAATGTTGAGTTATACCACACCTTAGTGTGCCTGGTGTTCTTCTAAACTTCTGTTTGTTGTTGGCTGCTGCCTCATGTTGATGCATTTATAAATAAAAGTTGAAGGCAGAACAACAAAATAGTTTTACTCGATTTTCTGGAGGACAAGAATTTAACCTTTATTGCAATGGGCTGCTCTGTAGTTTTAACATCAAAAAGGAAAATAATGTCATCAGTTACAGCTTGCAGTGCTGTTGCTCAAGTGTCAAACTCTAGTAAGCAGTGTTTATCAGGCATAGACATTTCAGAGACATTGAAATTTATTTGTGCCTGGGAAGGTTTGGTTTTTCCCTTTGTTTGGAAAGAAGAAGAAAATTTGCAGAATGTGTGCAGTCACAGAGGAAGAGGAATTGTGCTCTGAACTGTCAGAAAGGAATGGAGCAATCCTGGAGAAAATATCTGACTGTTACAGGGCCCTGGCTGATCACACAAGGTTGTGGATTCTGCAGACAGAACTGGACACACGTTCAGGTGCTCCCAAAGTCAAAGAACCTTCAGATTTATTTGGGGAAAAAGTTTATTGTAATAACACATTGATGAGAACAATGTTCCTATGTCTCATTAAGTTTGTTCAATGTTCTCTATCCAGACTTACTTGGAACAGTGAAATAACGGTATTATCTCCAGCTGCAACAGCCAAATCCAATGCTGAGTGCCCTGCTGCATTCTTCTTTTGCACGTTGGCATTGCAGCTGTAAATACAGAACACATTTAAATTGCTTAATTCATTGCAAGTGACTGCACTTAGTGATGAAGTGGCTTGTAGGTGAATGCTGATGTAGAGTAACTTTGGAATTTCTGGATCTCCTTCCTGCGGGGCCACAGGGCAGGCTCTGGCCCTGCAGTGGTGCCTGGCAGGCTTTGGGGGAGCCTGAGCTGAGCTGGAGGCCCAGCCACAGCACCTACCATAATAGGGCTCGGATGCACTCCTCTCCCTCCACGCCCTGCAGAACTGCCTCGTGGAGAGCTGTGTTGTTGTGCCTGCACAGGAGGAATGAGCAATGCGCTTACTACCTAAGGAAACTTAGCAAATAAAACTTAGGAAAATTAATAGGAGGATACAGAACACACTAGAAGTGTGGTAGGCTTTGGTGGTGTTTATCATATTGAAGTGAATGGGGGAAGGAACTGAATATAACAGCACTTTTATAACAGAAGTTATGAGAAATCTTCAAAGCTGGCAACTGGAAGAGAGAGTGTGGATACTGTCATTGAAAGGAGCACATTTGTGGAGGAGAGGTGGGGTTTAGCTCTCTCTAAAACTTGAGCATGTGTGATTTTTTTTGCTAAAACTTGGATGGAACCAAGGCAGAGGATCAGAGCTCACTTACGGTCCTGACTGCTGGTCAATGTCAGCCCCTTTCTGCACGAGGGGGGAGATGGCTCCTGTGTGCTTGTTCAGGACAGCAACTGTGAGGGCAGGGCGCTCTTCCTCACTCAGGGAATTGGGGTCAGCTCCCTGGAACAGAGCAGAGGCAAAGGGGGCTGGTAAAACCATACAGACTCTTCAGCTTCCACCTTGCTTTTGTATTATGCCAATTCAAGTTGGCAGATGGGCTTCATGCTCCAGACAGAGAGAGGTTCAAAGTGGGTTGTTTTGCTTCCTTCTCAAAACGTTTGTCATCTAGCTCAAAGCCAGAATAAATATATGTAACAGTAGCCAAATGAGATCCCAGAATAGAAACACAGAGACTATGCTTGCTTTTGCTATACAGAGGACTTAACCCTAAATTATAAAACTAATACATTTTTTTGTTTGTTTGCCTTTGACAAACCCAGAGAAGACTGTCTTATGCACTGACCAAATAGAAATTTGAGGAGAACATCTATAAATGTAAAACAGGCCCTATGTTCTCTAAAATGCTCTTTCAGTTTGAAGACTGGTATTGTAAGGCTGTTGCCTCCTAATCATTAAGCTGAAGTTGCATTCCAGGCTAATATTCATGCAGTAAACAGCCAAAGAGTTGAAAAAGGAAACTTCAGCAAGCATAACTTACATCACTGAGCAATTGTTCTATGAAGGTGATTCTTCCTTTCCCAGTTCGACCCAGTTCATCCAGCAGCTGTCTGGACTCTGACTATGGAGACACACAACAGCCAGGAACATGTCACAGAGGGAAAATACATGTAAATGGGCCAGATTCTGCCTTGGAATCAAAGTGCAAAATGCAGGAATTTGATGCATCTGAGCCTCATTGTTAGTAATCCCTGACTTTGGGAATGTCTTTCTGAACTCAAGCAAGTGTTGGGTAACCCTGGCTAATATCTCACTACTGAGGTCTTCATCCAGCAAATGTGTCTGCAGATGATTCACTTTACATCAATGCAGCTCTCCAGGGCTGTACAAAGATCTGCTCAGCACAGTAAAATTAAACATGGGTACATGTTTAGGAGTAAAGTTTGAAGCTTCCAGAACTTGTGGAAGTATTTTGATTTTAAAAGGTGTATGTTTTGCCTCAGTGAAATCAGTTTATTAAATCTTAACAAACAAACAACAAAACCTAAAACATTTTATTTCTTCTCAGCTTTCAACCTTTTCTCATTTTGAAAGCTCAGTCACTTGACCAAGCATTTTTATCTCTGAACTTATCAGAGAGCTCTGTATCTTCTCCCACATTTGATCTGGCTGACTGATCCAAGCTTAGATTAATGTACATTTCCCTTTTGAAATTTTCCATGTCATTATTGACAAATCCTTTACTAGACAGTTCTTTCAGGAAATTTGATCTCCAGTGGAAGTAAATCCTTGCCTCTTGAATTAAACTAGGCCTCTATGGAGTCAAATGTTGTAAAGCCAAGGGAAGATGACAATACCTCCATATGATGTTCCTTCTGAAAAAAATCTGTAAGAGAATCACTGCAACAGCCCTTAGGCTGAATGCAGTGTCAAAACTGAATGGGTTCAAAATGAGAGAAAATCTAAACTCTTAGTAGAAAAACAAATTAGTTATTTTCAGTTTTGAACTAAATGTCAGTTACCAATGTTCAGGTTTTATATTAAGTTGGACTTTTATCCCCTGCCCTCAGTCAGGGTGTGAATGTTTCTAATTTAATGCCTGGATACTCTCCTTCATACTGCTCTATAAATCTTTTTCCCTGTATTTGCAGAAGATACTTACAGAGAGCTTATATTCCTGTCCCATGAGTGTTCTTGACTTGGTTCTCTTTGTTTTGCCTCTTGAATAGAAAAGATTATGATCATCTCTGCCTACCAGAGAGGAAAACAAATGTTAATTCAAAGCAAAGTCAGTATTCTAACTAGAACTTGGAGGAGAGATCTGGAAATAATTTATCCACAATCAAAACAGTATTTATCAGTTTCCCACATGAGAAAGTGATGAAATACTTGTTGCAGTTCATACTGGTTTTAACAAAAGGTTTGCACAGCTCCCAGTGCAGTGACTGTGTCTTGTCAAGCCTCAGACTGAAAGCACAAAGTGGATGAAACCTACATGTGAATTAAGTATGTCAAATGATGCTATAGGAATTTCTGAATTGTACTGCTGACTTCACAACTGGTTGATTTAATGAAAACCTAAGTCAAATACGAGATGCCCAAAATGCTGAGCTGTTACTGATATCAGTGGAAGATGGCAGTTAAACAACACCTCTGCATGAATGTATTTCATAATTTCTCATCTTTGCCAAATATGCCAGAGCTGGCAGTCCCTGGCAGAGCTCAGATCAGAAGCAAAAATAATATTGATGTTTATGGTTCCTGTTGTAAAAGAGCACATGAAACATCTAAAGTTTTAGTGCTATAATACAAACACTGCTGTGACCTGTGGCTGCAGTTCACTGGTCTCCTCAGCTCTCTGGGGATGACGTATTCCCAGGAATTTTTGAGAGAGTCTGTGCTTAAATCTCAACTCAGACACATTTTGAGACTTAAAAGATCAACCTAAATAGGCACAGAATGTTTGCCTACCTTGGTGTCTAAGCTTCCAAGCACTACTTCTGTATTCCTGACTGCTGTATTTATGGTCTACTGTAAAGACAGGAGGAAAAAAAATCTCACCAAAATTAGTCTGACTGCCATCCTGTCCATCTGTGACTTCTGTTCCAGCACTCAGATAATCATTGCTGAACTTCGCTGTTCTGTTAGTATGAATACCCTGTAGAATCATCAAATGCAGGCAGTTATTAGGATTATCATGTAAGGCTGCTATAACTTAATGGCACAACACTGTTGCATATGAGAAAATACATAGACTTTGAATATCAGTGTCCACAATACATTATCATATGTAATTAAACTCTGTTTTGAGGCAAAATTATGTAGCATTTTTTTCTGAACCTTGTGTTAGGTATTACTTTTGAGTTAGAAAAAAGGTGATACAACCTCACTTAATGAAATGAAGATTATCATTCAAATGAATGTGTTTCTATAACTTGAGAAATTTCACTTCTTAAATGACATGATACAGCATTTCAGGCCTCGCATGGCAAGCTAAGCTTTCCAAGATTCCACACAGGAGACAGTCTGAATTTTGGATTTTTGAAATGGTAGATTTTCATCTTTGAAAAGCTGGAAATGCGTATGTTGCGGTTTTTGGAACATGATAATTCTTGAGACAGAGATTCCAGATTTTGAATAGAGTTAACAGGAGCTCTGACAAAAGTTATCTCCAAACCACTAAAAATTACTAAGCTTAGTTTTAAGAGCATGCTTTGCAGGGTGAAGAAAAGCAGGCTCTGAGATCAAAAGCTGAGGGGTGCTAGAATCATCAAACAGCATCAGCTGAAAGAAGAAAGTTAATACTAATAGCAAACTAGCAAAATGTGAGATGATATTACCATAACTATGAAGTCTGGCTTAATCAGATAAGGGATACCTGTTCATCCAGCTCCAACACAGACAGAAAAAGATTCTTTTCTCTGAAGTGATAAGTTAACACCCTCTGAACAAAAGCATTTCTTGTTTAGACCTGAATTTAAAATACATCAGCATTACACTGCTCTAGTGACAGCTTTAGACCAGCTGCCTCTCAACAGGCCCCATCCCGTGAACTGACCTTGTTGACAGCAGCAAAATTCAATGTAATAGTGACTTCACAGTCATCTTCAGAGATGGTGGCATAGTTAATCTAGAGGGAAACAGCAGCTGTTAGTATATCTTAGCAAAAAACCCACAGAAGTACTTTCAGGAGTAAGTCTTGCTGATGGTGTTTCTTGTGCAGCCAATGCACAAAGTCACACATGTGGCCTTTGCCTACTTGTGATATTGTACCAACATTTCCCATGTCAGTGAGAAAGGGGCTGGTGTTTTTCGAGTTACTGGAAATTTCACAACAACTGAAATGCCAAGTGAATCCAAAACTGAAATGAGGCTGCATTTCATGAATGTTCAGTCATTCTCCACTGAGATTTTGTAGCTGCATAAACAACATGTGTTGTTCTTGGGACTCCCAGATCCAGGAGAACTGGTGGCTGCTTTAGTGACACCAGTCTGGGGAAGCACAATCTTATTAAAACTTCGGTACCTTTGTGTATCAATTCCTTGAGACAGTACTGCTGGTGACAAGTCTATGGAAGTCATACGAAAATGAGTGCACAGGGGATTCTGAAGTGGAATGAAGATTATATTGCAGCTGGTTGAGAATTTTGAGGTAAGGTTGATTATATTTCTAATCCACATGAAAAACTGGAAAGGCAGCATTAAATCCAGATAGTTGGCATCTACTTTGAACCATTTCTGTTACTTTTGGGGGCATTGCTTTTAAGACAATAAACAGACAAAAGGCCAAGAAGCAGCAGGAATAGCCTTCTCTAGGCAATTTTTTATTCTTCAGGCCTATCCTTTTGAATCCTCCAGCAGAGGAAGCAAATTGCAATGGACTGTACCTCAACTTATATAGTTGCACTGCAGCTCCTGAAGATCCTGGTGGACAATAGGTCTCAGTGGATATAGGTATCAGGTGCAAAGTATCTACTGGAGTATCTACTCCTTAGGAAGGAGTCCTAGAAGGTTTCCACCTTCTTACTATATAAAAACAGCTGAGCAAAGGCTTCCCCCCATTACAGCTCTTAGGTGAGAGAATACAAATTGCCATTGGAAAAAAAGTAGAAAAAATATTCAGGAAAAGACTGACCAAAAAATGGAACAACCAAATGAGACAAATGGCATACACGAACAGGTCAACATTTAAAGAAAAGGGACACATTTCTTTTTTCCAGTGTTAATGAAGCAGCCACAATAATCTTTTCATGACCTGCCATAGGGAGATATTACTCACAAGCTCCTTCCTACCTTTCCCATTTGAGGTTCTCCAATCAGTGTTCTGAATTCAAGGTTGTTCTGGGCATAGCTTCTAACATGAGCACAAACATGATCCAGCTGTTTTCTCCAGTAACCTATTCACAGGGAGTTAAGCAGGGGAAAGATCCTTAAAATGTGATTAACATTCCTTCTAGTCAAGTGACGAAAGATTTAAAAGATAGTGTAATTTCACTGAGGTAAAAAACACTGTAGAAAATTCATCTAATCAAGAAAATGAGAAGGCAATTATATCCTAAAAAGCCAGGCAAAAGACTGTTTTATCCATAGTTATAATTCATCCTTAGGGCCTTCTTTTCAGAGCAAAGCCATGTCTTGGAATGATCCTTAGGAGTCCAGACTGGTCCTGTGTGAAGGGAAAATCTCACACTATTCCAGATCATAAGAAAAGAAAAAAGTAAAATATTACAATTAAGCAATTATGTGTTATTGGACTGATTTTTAGTTGATTTGGGATAACCGACAGGGAACAATAAGCCAAATCTGAAAACTGCAAACACAGAAACTCAGGACACACAACATTTTGGTCTGTATAAATTATCCTCCAAATAAATTCCATCCAATTATACATGTGAGAGTATATTAAAAGCTTAAGCATTTCTGCTCTTTTGTCTGCCAGGATCTCTGGGATAGTGTCAGCATTCCTTTATGCTGATAGAGGGCAAAAAACATGAGGGGCTGAATGTGTCTGGATTAAAAACTCATCTTAAGCCATCTAGAGCTTTTGCACCTCCTGTCTAGGCAATTCCAGAGCGACATTTTGTTTTAATCTGAGGAAAAAAACCAACAACAAAACAAACAAACAAGACGACTTGTTCTCATTTTTAACTGATTATTTTAAGGATCTGGCTAATTTTCTTTTTTAGCATCCTTATGGTAAATACAGAGCATGACTCATTTTGTTGTAAATAAACTGTGTAGGCTTGGCAACCTCATTTAACTTACACAATGCAGCTGCTCTGAACCTTATCCTTTCCTTCGTGTCAAGTGAAGCTTAAAACAGTAAAAGAGACCAAGCCAAAAGGAGAGTGCTGCTCTGGCTTTTACAAGACAAAGCAAGGGCACAAGGCGTATTGTGCTTGGAAGACTCAAGGTTAAACTGGCACGACAAATGAAACCAACCAAATCTTACTTTTTAGCAGCTTTAAATGAATAGAAAAAGAAGGATCCACAGAACAACATAAATTGTCCCCTGCTGTGGTCTCATATGCAAAAACTAATACAAGTTGAAAGTAGTATTTAAAACATCTAAAATAAACTACTTGGTGAGTGATCTCTCCATGGAAGTCAGTATTATTTGCAATAAAGTGGTTCATACCTAGCCCAGATCCCCAGACTTAATTCGAAAAAATCCAGATGGTCAGGAACATGCTCTTGCCTGGTTGATATTTTATTAGATCTCCAAGGATTTTTGGCAGCATTGATGGAATACTTGAATCCACGCTGCCAATAGCAGATTACACCTATATCATACTGATTTAACCTTTGTTACAGTAGAAAAGGGAAATCTTCTTTGTAAAGTTTACCTGGTAAATGTCTTGGCTCCTGTTCAAAACAGACTGAAAGTCCAGCAAAAAACAAACAAAACAAAACAAAAACAAAACAAAACAAAAACAAAACAAAACAAAAACAAAACAAAACAAAAACAAAACAAAACAAAAACAAAACAAAACAAAAACAAAACAAAACAAAAACAAAACAAAACAAAAACAAAACAAAACAAAAAAACAAAACAAACAAAAAAAAACCAACCCCCAACAACAACTAAAAAAAACCAACAGTACACAGCAGAGGATTAGTGCTTTGTTACTGCTTTTTTTTTTTCTTAGCTGTTTAGTATTTTTTTTAATCTTCACACATGAAAAGAAGGCTAGTTAATAGTTGATATGGTCAAGAAATAATAGCATCCAGCATTTTATTTAATCACTTGTATTTAAAAACTTTAATATCAAATGTTGGGTCCTATTTTGATTGAAGAAAGAATGGTCATATTTGGCATATATAGACAAGATTTTCCTGAGTTATAGTGCATAGTCTTGTTGATACAGATAATTTCAAGCCATGTATACAACACAGCATGAACTGGCTGTAAGAGACATTTATTGATTTATGAAATGAAATAAAATAAGTTCCTCAGTCCTTGGCAGGATTTAATGGAGAATACCTTACACAGTGCAACTTCAACAAAGTTACCTCTGGTAAATGGATAAAAATGAAAATAATTCAAAAGCAGCTCAGAATTTATTCCTGATCTTTCCCAGTGACAGCAGTTCTCACAAGTCAAGAGCTGTACTTCTGACAGAGACAAACAAATATTCAGTGTTACTTTGCTTTTTTCTTGGCACTATTCTTTCTTATCTCTGACTAAATTAAGCTCCCTGACGTGTTCAGTCAAGTGTTGTATTTCCGGCAGCATGCCCAAGAGAAATGTCACATTTCAGAGGAAGGGAGGAGGAAAACAGATTTCTCATGTGATTATTTTAAAAATCAGAGTCCATCTGAATACAGAAACACAAAGTCAAAAGAGAAATTTCTAACATTCATTAGCAACTTTTACTACCCAATAGAAAATTAATTCTGGTAACAGCCTAAGGAGTTGACCATCTGATTGCTGAAGAGAGCTAGATGGGAAAGTGGAACTAAAAGAGTAACTAACTGCTCCTCCAAACCAGGGTTTGGTGCTGTAATGACTTAAAATTAACTCATTCTATGGATTACCCAACTGGACTGCCCTGTGAGATTAAAGACAATTTTGCCCTCTTGTAGGTGTAGAAGAAAGAATTACAGATGACCTTGCCCCTGATAAGTCACAGTTGTACTAATTACCAAAGAAGAGGAACAGCCTTGCCCTTAATGGCTCACAGTTGTGACTAATAAAGATAAGTGTGATAAAAAGGGAAGACTTTGAAGAAAAAGATACTGAAGGAGGACCTGGAAGAAGAACACCTTGAGGAAGGAGATACTGAAGGAATGCTCAGAGGGATTGGGAAAACAGGAGAGAGAATCACTGTTGTGAGGTCAGTCTGGGTGTGTAGTCAGAGCCTGTTGTTAGAACCTGCAGCCACAGTCTAGCCAGGTAAAAGCCTGCAGTCAGAGCCTGCAAACTAATCTGTGTAGTCGTAGTTCAGCAGGAAATAACCAGCAGTCAGAGGCTGCAAGGGAAACCTACAGTAGGAGTAGCTGCAGGCAGAGTCAGTGAATGGTTGGAGTCAGGATGGCTGAGCTGTGAAGAGGAATAAACCAGGACCTTTTTCATCCTGTGATAAACAAGAAGTCTGCATCTCAATTCATTTCTACCCTCTAATAAGAGGGCTGCTGCAACACCCACTGAGCCATTTATTAGATCCCTAATTAATACTGATGGACTGTCTTTCAAGGGTTTGAGATCCAAAAAGCTGAAGACTTTTCAGGATAATAAAGCTAAAGCTTCTAAAAATGGCAAGCATTTAATGGCAGCAAACAGTCAAGTGATTTCCACAAAGAACAAAATGACCACAGAACTTGCTGTGGATGAAAGTTGTCTGCAGTACTGGTACTGCTCCTACTGTAGTCTGTGAGAGGAAAGACTCTTCAATGAGTGATGTTTTCATAATCCTATTAAGAATCCTTTCCTCCAGTTTAGTTTTCTTTGCTTCTGAAGCTTCTATAACTTATTCCACAACAGCACCCCAAACAAGTTCCTCATGTAGACAAAGCTTCATTGTATTTTCAAGAGCTCTGACCCCTGTGTCTCAGTTTTGTTTATCAATATCCCTGCAGGTGCCATCACAGCTCTACCTGAAGTTCACATTGTAAGGGCTGGGGAGGATCCTGGGAACTGTTCAGTGGTTTCCAATTCAAAAACAGGACACCTGCCTCCAATCTTGTGGGATCTGAAAAAATCAAACTGCTACCAAATTAGTAAGGCTGTACAGGGCTCAGTAACCCCAATTTTGATACTGCTGATAGCTTTCTTTTAGCTATTGGTGGAAATCAGTGATTGACTTCTAAGGCAGTGGATTTACAAGTGACTGGTGGAAACACAGACTTGTAAAGATGTAAATCAGTCCTACTGATGCCACATTCCATAAGCTGTAATATTTTCAAGAAAAAAACAAGATCATAAATTGTTTAGAAATCATGAAATCAGAACTTCTAACCTTTTCCAGGACTTATGGCTGTCAGGAGAGGCTTACGATCGTTCATCTTTTCCACCTTTTCTTTTTGTGAAATCAGCTCAAGCTCCTTCTTCTCCAACAGTTTGCTGGATGGGTAAAAAAGTCCAACGGTTTGGGTTCCTTTATCTTCTCTTTCTGTTAGTTCTGCCCTTGATTTGTGCAAGGAAACAGGAGAAGTTTGCCAGGCAACTTGAGCCTGTGATTGTTTTACCTGTGGCTGGTGGAGGAGAAGGACAAATATAAGTAATATAGATATAATTCAATGGCTTCCAAACATAACTAACCAGAACAGTACACCAAATTGTAAGGGAATGAAAAAGCTAGCATGAAGAATAATTAACAATTTTTAAATTTAATTACCAGTCTGTAACAGCAATGCAACTTATCACAAATATTCAATTAAAATCCAAGTTCTTCACGATTGTCGGGGTATGTGGATGCTTGTGTAGGGCAAGAGCTGGCCTTGCTAAGTATTGGGTTCTTTCTTGAAAGTTTTAAAAAGCTACTCCATTTGAGTGAAAGAATACCTTGTATCAGCAGACCACAAATAATTCACAGCCAATAAGATAAAAATACTTAGAGCTAAGACTTTCTGAAGGCTGATTGTTTCACACTTTGCATTTAGAAAGAGGCTGGATCAAGGCTATGGGCCAAGGCTGCTTTTCAGCAGAAAGCAAAACTAACATTTTTGCTTTCCTTGTGCTTCCAGCCCACAGCATTGTCCCAAGGAAGTGAATGGAGCTGTGCTGATCCGTATCTCCAGTGGAGCAGCATCTCAGTTACAAGGCTGGCTTTGTAAAGCTGTGTGTGCTACCTGAGAGGATCCCAGTGAGTCCCCAGGATCCACGGGACTGCCAGGAGAGCTCTGTCTGGATGGGGGCTCTATGTAGACACCACAGGACACGCAGAAGTGAGCATAGGGCTGGTTGCTGGTACCACACTTGGAACAAGTAAAGTAGGATGGAGGAGGTCCAGGCTGGAAAGTTCAATGCAACATTTGTCACTAGAGAAACATAGGATGAATGACTCAGAATTTTAAGAGCAGAGGAATGAATTAACAGGAAGTAAAGTACCACCCTAAGTGTCCTAGTATGGTACAGGACTAATGGTTATTTATGCATATAGGGGAGTGCTGTTTCAAATTTTACAAAGAATAAATCCTCCTTGAGTGTGATCTTGGGTAGAAGCACTGTACAAGGGGAAATTGTTTACATTGATTGTAACTCTCCTGAGCAGCAGTTAAGTACTTGTCCTTACTGAAGTCAAGGAGGCCTTCAGTCAAAACAATTGCATGCATCATCTCATATCTGGTAATGGCCTGTATAGGTGATTATAGCCCAGAGCTGTTATGGCAAAACTTGCATTGGGTCAGACTATACTTCAGTCTTTGGTGGTTAAGTTACTTTGCTTGAGTACAGGGTTGTTGCATCTCAGCTGATGAAATGATAATTTATTTGCAACTCTAAACCCTGGGGTCACTAACTGATGTGGGGTTAGGATGTCTTCTAAGCCCTTCATTTTTCCATACACAATCTTCTATGCTGTAAGCAAGTATCTTGATAATAACAGTATTTGCTGACTGACAGGAATTTTGCAGAGAGAAATTGCAGTGACATTGCTGCAGAGAAGCAGCAGCAGGATTGTCCCCACAGGCAGCAGGAGCACATGCCTTGGCCCCACACCAGGCACAGAAGCGAGCGTCGCTCTGGTTCACGCCATTGCACTTTGAGCACTGAGCTGTCTTCCTCTGCTGGCCCTGGAGAGGTGGGCAGGAGTCTCCTCCAAACACAGGCTGATAAAACAAAACAAGCATTAGGGGGAAAATGCTCCTCATGGAGGAAAGTCCACAAGCCTAATAAGGGGAAAGAGGAAAGAAAGCTGCTCTCACAACATGAAGTAATATTCAGCCTAAAAGAATTATTGCAGCTTAAAATGAGCAACAGAGTGACTTCCATCTAACCTATAATTTTGTTTTTCATTACAAAACCATGGTAAAATGCAGCATTAATTAATTTGAAAATATTTTTAGCAGAACTAGCACCAAAGAATAAAAACCTTATCAATGGTGTGCTTTTAAACTGAGTATTTATTAACAGGGCCCTATGTATCAGTACAGATGAAATTAAGATTGAGGCTTCTCTGCTAACAAACTTCCATTTTCAAATCCAAAACACAATTTTCTTTGTACCTTTCTTTTTAGTAGTATGGCAAGGAGAATGTGTTCAGGCAAGGAGTTTCCTCACAGTTTGGAATTTGCTGCATAAATATTTTTTGCACTCTTTTGCCTTGTGCAAATTATATATTACCCAACTTTTCTACAAGTAACTTATATGAGTAAGTGAAAGAAAACAGGTTTTTCATCTGAAACTTCTAGAGCTTAAGTATAGATCCCAGTTAGGACAAATAGGACTTAAAAATGTTTTGTTAGGTTGTGCCTTAAGGCTTATGCAGTTTATTTTCTCTACAAATCAGGAATATGGATAAGGGACAGAACCCAAGGAAAATTCTTTTGATTACACCATAACAGCAAGTAAGCAAACACAAAATAACCCTGTTTTAATCTGTGGCTTGCACTGCAATTTGAACAATGTAATTTGGGGGTTCAGTTGGAAAATAAAATTTACAAAAGCAGTCTAATATGTTCAAAATATAAATTATTTAAGAGCCATTAATAATAATATCAGCATTATTGCTGCTTATTAAAATACTATTGTTATCGTGAATTAATTACTATTATTAGTAAATTTTCTGATTACTATTAATAACTCTTAGTAAGCATTTAACTTTCTCAGCTAGTACAGGTCTCACATTGAAGTCATATGCCTAACTACATATACTACATACTATCTACACACATATCTGCATTCAGTGAAGCAGCCAAACATACATTTAACTTACGTGAGTACAGAATCCTACTGAAACTTTGAAATAACACTTATGTGGCTATACAAGAGACTTTTGCCTCTAGCTACAGACAGTTTTAGAACTCAGGATGTTAATCATTATAATCAAACGATTTAAACTTGCAAGCCATTATTGTTCTATTACTTTTGTATTTACCACAATCTGGAGAAGTGAAACGTACTAGACATCTTTCATACAAGGCTTTTCAGAATGAAAATAAAATTCTTCTAAGGAAGCAAGATAAACAGAGAGTTGAAACAGAGCAATTTTAGGGGTAATATTTTAGTGCTTTTCTCACCTCTGTGCAGAGTGACAGCCAAACACAAGCATGCTAGCTGCAAGCGTGTAGGAGAAGCAGCAAGTGGAGATAAGAAAAATAATGTAAAGCTGTATTCTATTTTCAGAAAATAACTGAAATCAGTGTGAATGATGTTCTTGAAAAATATACTCTACTTTTCTATTTCAACTGAAAGTAATCTGGACACAAACTAGACTCCCTTGGAGTCAAGACTACACATTTTCTAAGAGCCTTCTGAGCTTTCTCAATGGCATTCACAATCCTGAATTCCATGTCAGAAACTTGAAGGTATATGAGACACATTTGTGGTGGAGCTTCTGTGGGAGGACTGGGCTTAAATATGACATTTGGGAGAGAATCTCTGCTTTGGTAACATGGGGACACAACTTCAGTTTTCCAAAGACAAAGAATGTTCTGCTGTGGTTTGATTCACCCAGTGCAATTGAAGTCTTACCATCTGTACTTCAGGCAGTTTGCTCTCACAAGTTGCACAGTGTTTATGATGAAGAGGATTTCCTGTGCCACACACCTGACAAATGACTTTGCCCTTTTAAACAGAGAGAAAATACATTTCACATGGTATTTGGAAACTGTCAACAAAAAGACAAAGAAGAAGACTTGATCTTACAAAGTGCTGTGGTTATTCAGCCCTGCAGATAGAGGATAGCCTTCAAGTCTGGGTTGTTTCACAATCTAGTTAGGCCATGTTGCCTGCTCACCATATGGGGACTAATTTAAAAAAAAATTATGGTATTGTTTCCTCAGGAGATTCATTATTAATATCTCCAGGTCTTTGCATACTCTGGTTTCAGTTTGCTTAGTCACTACACTCACAAAAACCAGACAGCTCAGTATCTGCACTGACAGTTATTAATAATAATACAATACAATAATACTATGAGATGACTTAAAAAACCTCTGGTGGTGAGTTGACTCTGGCTGAAGAGCAGGTGCCCACCAAAACCCTTCTATTACTCCCCTCCTCAGCTAGACAGAGAAGAGAAACTATAATGAAAGGCTCATGAGTTTAAGGGCAGGGAGAGATAACTCACTGATTACTGTCACGGAAAAACCAGACTCATCTTGGGCAAAATCACTGAATTTATTACCAATCAAATCAGAGTAGAAAAATGAGGAATTAAACAAAATCTCGAAAAAAACCACCTTACTTCCTTCCTGGACTTAACTTTCCTCCTGTCTCCTGCCCTCCTCAGCAGCACAGGTAAACGGGGGTTAAGGTCAGCTCATCACACATTGCCTCTGCTACTCCTTCCTTCTCAAGGGAAGTATGTCCATGTCTTTCTTGTACTGGGGAATCTTAATCCCTTTTTTTCATTCAAACTGGTTTTAATCCCACTAACTCTCAAAGCTGTCTATAATGTAATGATACAAAGCCAGGTTGGATCAAAATATTTGCAATGAAGTCAGCTGTTAGAAAAATGCATACCAGGAGTTAAATCACTATTTTGTTTTACTTATTCTCAGTTACCTTTATGCAGGTGTTGTTTTGGGGCTGCAGCTGTGGAGCTATTGGTGACTCACAGATAATGCAAGTGGGTGTATTCATTGGCACAAGATGTCTGCATTCAAGGCAGGGTGCCATCTGAAGGAAAAGCCAACATTACAGTTATGTTAAGGACCACAATGAGATCATTAAGATTATAATGAAATTTCAGTATTTTTCTAGCTGGAGTCCACATCAGCAGCAAGGTCACTGGAAACATAGCAATTGACAGCAACTAATGCTGATATTGATCCTTAAAAATCAAAGGATGATACTGAGAAAATATGAAGACATCTGGAAAGAGAATGCCAGAAAGGTATGAAGGTAATTTTCAATAAAATTAAAATGCTGCTATAAAATATAGTAGGACTGGCAAGGTGGTGTGGTCCTTGAGGGGACCTGTAAGAAGGCTTTCTTTCTGTTTCCAAGACTAAAATTACAACACTGTTATTCCACTGTCATCCACTTCATACAGGTGATTGAAATTCTCCTTACTATGAACCTAATCTAAAGAGGTGGTGAATCTCGGCCATTATGTAAAACTACAGCATTGCCCAGACCAGACAACTTTCTGATGGTACAGGAAGGGAAACACACCAATGACTTGCTAGATAAGGTTATTATGTCTTGGGAAGAGCTTAGGGAAGACAGTTACACACACCACTGCAAAACTTTGATGCATATGCCCACACATGCCACCATTTAAAGTTTCAGGGCTGGTACTGTTGCCTGACATAGGCAAATAATTCACTTTTTCATTGTTTTCCTTCTTAGAATATATGTCACTTGAAGAAATTTATGGTCAGTTTTACCCATCGTCAGAGAATTTCATTGGGTCTAGTGCTAAAGGTATTGAGCAGAACAAAGCAATTGGAGCAGAACTTTCAAATTAAAGTGTGAGTAGGTAGCAGGTTTGCCAGCATTGACTGTGTAACTTGCAGAGGCTGTTGTCCTCTCCAGGGATGATGTGTGGATTGCTATGATGTTTTGCTGACCTGTTTTCCTTCAGGGAGTGGGAAGCGCTGGACTGGCACAGGGGGCATAGGAGATCCACATTTCTGGCAGAAGTGTGCCAAGGGCTCAGACAGGCGAGGGGCAGAACAACGTGCACATCTGAAAATAAGAGCAAACTGCCTGAGCTTGGTTTAGTATTGCACTGCTGCATAATAATGAATAATCTGGAATTTGTTGTGACAGGACTTAGGCTACTGATTTCTCAGTTGTGGTTTCCAAACTGTGGTGGGACAGCAGACCACGCCCCAACATCCATGATATGGAGTTCTGAACTCTAAACAGCTTTGCAAGCTAGAAAGGTCTCTGCATACTATGGAGTTTAATACTTTCCTCCTCATCATGGGAGGTAAATAGGTCTCCTGAGAGGCAGTCTGTGTCAGGCCTCAGTGCTGCCCCACAGTTCTGGGAGCCACCTGATGTGGATCACAGAATCTTTTCAATACTGATAAGCATTAATGTTCTGGGAGATTACTCCAGTGAGCTGTGTTCACCTACAGCACTGAGGGTGTACTATAATTTGAAAAGACAGTTTATCCCTGATCCTATGGGTGTTACGAGTTTTTTTTAAGGGAACTAAGCTGATAACTGGCAGTGGAAAACTACATTTAAGAAACAGAATTTTCAAAGTCCTACCTAGATTATACACTCCAGTTATGAGCCAGTGTCTATCTTTGCCTTCCTGATTTTTATAGAGCCTCTCGGTATTAACAGCTTGGTTGCAAAAGGCTCAGATACTTTCCAAAGGACAAATATGTTAAAAGGAGAAGTCACTTACTTAAGGAAATCTGTTTCGCTCTGGATCCTTGACACCTGTGTGCTTGTTAAGCTTTTTTGGCTAGTCACTGCAGAGGAACTTGCAAACTGAAATAGAGGTAATTCTTCAGGCTTTAGTAAGGAAATATTTGCAAAATGCACATAAAGATAGAAAAATCAGCTACAGATGTAACTTGAAATAAACTGCACTGAAATGCACTGCTTTGAGGAGTACTTACTATCCTTGATTCCCCCATTAGCTGTATTAAGGACATACAGCTTCTTCCAATAAAAATAAATCAATGCCTTTCTATACACTTCTACCACAGCATTACTGAATATTGAGTTTTAAATATTAACTTGCCAACAAACAGCAGTAAGTATTTGCTAACTGCAGTTTCAGGAATGTATTAGAAGAGAATAAGTAGGGATGCAGACAGTGTTGATTTCCTTTGTCAGATTTTGTCTATACTGACAACTGTGTTCTGTTTTGGGTATTCCCATTCTAGTGCATCATTACTGTTACATTTAAATCAGGACTGTAGAATGCAGGCAAAGGCATCAATAGCTGAGAGAGATCACATGTCTTCATCTCCTCCTTTTTTTAGACCGCTGTCTTTATGACAGCCTTGTACAGTTTTCTTCAGTTTACCCCTTTGCTCACCTGCAATGACTCCTTTGGTTGCGCTGAGGTGGATTCCTCTCTGTACTCTGTGGCTCCCAAAGGACTGGCAAGGAGCTGAGGTCCTTGAGTGGACCCATGAGAAGGCTTTGTGTCTGTTTCCAAGATTAAAACTGCAATCTTATTATTCCACTGTCACCCACTTCATGCAGTTAATATATATCTGAACATGAATGTTACATATGCTTGCTAAGAATAATTAAAAACGCATTTGGCATCCACATTTTGAGTTCAAATAAGCTGCATGGAATTACAGGAAATTAAACTACAAGAAACCCCACACCCCTCTGACAGAGCTTATTTTTGTGTTTTAATTTATTTACAGTTTTCTTCCTTCCTGCATGCTCAAAAATCCCCAGCTCCTAAGAGTAAATTAATGAGTAAACATTAACACAATTCCCTGCTCTAAAACAGCTCTATTGCTGTTGCCATGGAATAAGAAGCTTTATCTACAGAGAAATCTGTGAAGCTTTCATTTCCATTTAGTGTATTTATTTTGGAATCTTACTGCAAGCAAACATCAGTAAAGAAACTCTGTAAAGGATTTGCAATCCCATCAGTTTAACAGCATTTTCTGGCACAAAGGGAAATACAGACAGGGCTTTGTTGTGTTGCTGAGAAATTAATGACATTTTAATATGTTTTTAAGAAGTCATGTGAAATGTATGGAAGGTAAATTTTGTTCTCTATTTGCAATGCAAATAGTGATTTGAGCAATCAAAACCGGACTTTCCAGAGGATGTTTTTTCTTCTGAGAGGGTTTCAAAATTACCCCGATTTTACAAGTGATACAAGAGGAAAACTATGCTATTTTCTGCTAGAACAGAAGACTATCTCAGTTTCATGAAGTGATACTGTACCTTGAAGGTCTTGGGGTGTTTTATCCCAGGCAGGCTTGATTTCCACATTCAGTCTATTCTTCTTAGGTTTTGTAGTAAATGTTCTACCTTCCTTATTCTGAAACATAATTCCATGTGAATTCCAAATAAAATTTTTGCTTTTGCTCTAATCTTCTCTTGCTATAGTTATTTGTTAAAATTTTACAAGTACATGCTTAAGGTATTTATTTTCAATATAAACATTTGAAAAGCCTAACTTATAAATGTATTTTTTTAAATATTCGACCTCAATTAGTCATAGAATACTACTGGGGGGGGACTGTCCCCTCAAAATTTTAATACTAAAAAAAGAACCAAAGCAGCAAAGATGGGCAAACAGAGAAAATAAGATATATGAATAAAACTGGCAGTCAAAACTTAGTCTCTAAATAATATAATATATACAACATTTTATACTCACACAAGGGGCTACAAGTTCTAAAACTTACCTGTGTGGCCATATCTTTTAGGAAATTCTTGTCATCATCTTCAACAGAGAAAAGAATGTTTGGTTGCTGGTACTCTACCACAAACACCTTTGTCATAACTGAACTCTCCCTGTAGTCCCTGAAAATCAATATTCACAAAGCTATGAACCTGCCTCAGACCTGTGTGCTGCAAAAAGAAAATCACTGATGGATGTGGCTTATTAGGTGGAACATCCCTTCCAAGCCTGCCAGTCATTATTGCAGTAGAATCCTGAGCAAAACTGTCATTCTTTAATATCTATTAAATTACAACAGTGGATTGAAATGGCTGTAAATGTCCAAACCACTCTTTAATGATTTATTGTCATTCTAGTGAATCTCTGAAGATGTCTTAATAAAACTGGACACAAGTGTTAGCCTAGGTAGGGATGGCAAGAAAATAAACACAGGCCTAGGTTTTGTGTGTTATATAATGTTATATTCCAATGCAGACACAAGCACAGGCTGGCTGCAGGTGCTGCTAACAGGGAACAGCAAACACAAACTCTAAGTGAAGTGGAAGTTTCTGCTCCCCTGGAAATAAAACATAATGCAACACAGTACAAACAGAGAATTTATGCGTCTTCTCTGTCTCTAAGCATGAAGTTAGTTTGGACAAAGTCAGCAGCTGTGCAGCAAAATCCAGTTTTCTTGCTATGTATTGTATTTTTGCTTCACCCAACGTTGTACTTAAGCTGTGAGGTTCAGCATTCTGTGATCCATTGGGAGAAACTAAACAAATTCCTGGGACAACCAACTTCTATAAATCCACTGAACCACTGGATGACCCCAGAAACACCACCCTGGTTTTTCTGGTGTTTCTGATGATCACATTCCCAAGGATGAACCCCCAGGACAGTACATCATTGGACACCCAGAGTCCAGCAGATAACATCCAAGAGGTAATGCAACCACACAAACACTTGATGGATAAAGGTTATCCTGAGAAATCAAAGTCAGTGCTATCCATGAGGATCATTTAGATTGCAAACTGCCTGGGGAAAGACTCATCTCTCACCTGCAAGGTATGGAGTGCTTTAAACAACACAAGCTATGACAGTGATCTCTATCCCTTGCTTAAACAGGACTAAAATAAAACAAAACAGGATACCCACTTTGTAACTGCCATGGCCTTGACCATTATTTTCCCCACTGGTAATGTGATAGGACCCTTATACTCCAAAGTGTTACATGCCCTACAGCCAGGTTTCCTAATGAGTTCTGGTTTACTTCCATCCAAAGTGTAATAAATAGAGGCCCCAGGTGTATCTGAAAGAAACAGAAAAAGTAATTCCTCAAGCTGTAGGCAATCTTGGAATAACAAAGTACTCACTACCATGCTTGATTTTTCTCACATAAAGAAAATAAAGCAGTTCCATAAGTGACCGAACGTTTGAGATGAAAACTGTTTCTCAGTGAAATATCAGTTACTCAACAAACACAATTTCATTGTAAGCAATATTTCTGACAGCAAAGTATCTGTGAAATGATTTTGCATGGAAACATTGCAGCAGCTTATCCATTCCAAAGACAGAAAGGGTATTTTCTTGCCATAGGAGCAGGTGACAATTCAAAAATTGTAATGACAACATTAGGAGTGAGCCTGGCACAGGATTCCTTCAAGCACTGTTTTCACAGTCAAAGCAAAATGCAACAGCTTAAAATATTTGCCTTGGTAGCAATTAAGACTGCTAACAAATCCAACTTTTATGTCAGTAATATTGTTTGGATGCATAAAATTACATGCAAGTATATTTGGTGCATCAAACCTTTTGGTTAATTTTGTAAGTTCCTTAATGAAATGCCCACTCCAAAAATCGTAATTAAATGTGAAAAAGGTATAAAGTCCAAATATTTCAAATGGACCCATAGGTAAAGGTTTGAGATGGAGTTAATACCTGATTTTATTTCTATGAGAGTATTTGTATCTATTTCCCGTTGAGCTTTCCCTGGAGGTGGGATTCGAAGTGGGATAATCTGAGGAACTGAGACAGAGCCAGCTGTCATTTTTCTCAGCAGTGATCCTTAAAATAGAAAATAAAAAAGGCAGACAATCATTTTCCTAAAAAAGAAGAATACACTGAGAAATACACACTTTTAGCATGACTCTCCATCTTTGTTTCTCTTTTGAGAGAGAACACTGGATTCTTTAAACCATCTCGTGGCTGTGATTCCATGTGTTTGAGCTAGAAGAGCTTTAGCACCACATGTCAGTGATACATGGAAGGAGCAAGGGACAGGAATGTCCACCCTAATCATGTCAGCCTCGTTCCACTAAGGCCACCTGAATAGGTACAGGATGCCCTAAAAAGGACTAAAGAAAACCAGCTATTTCTTAAGCTTATGCCAGTTATCATGTGAATCAAGAACAAACCCATAAAACAGGTGCCAAACCTGATTTATCCTGATGTAGAGTCATTATCATGTCATGTAATTCGGGAATGAAAAATCGCATTTGGATATAGCATGACACTTTAGAAAACAAAGATATGTACTCCAGATCTTGGGAATTGATGCTCAGGGCCAGGAAACACGTCTGTGCTACAAGGATTTGGTTTTGTAACCAACCCTCCAGTACTGCAGAAACAAGCCTTACACTGCTCATCAATGCAGGCAGTGAGTGACACTCCCACCCTCTCTGGGCAATCTGTCCCAGTGCTCAGTCACGCTCGCAGGGAAGTTCTTCCTCAGGCTCAGGTGGAACTCGCCGTGTCCCAGATTCTCTGTTGCCTTTTGTCCCATTTTTCGGCTCCACCGCGCAGACCCTGGCCCACCCTCTGACACATCAGCCACAGGGGGATCAGATCTTTACCCGACCTGAGGGTGCTGACAACCTTTCCCTCACGCTCCCAAACGCTCTTGGCACACCTGGACCAAAGGTATGCGGGACTCCGCTCCAGCCTTTTGGGAATCGCATCCCTGGCGGAACGCGCGCGGCCCCACCAACACCCCAACGCGGCCGGGCCCCACTGGCCACCCCTCCACAGCGCGGCCCCGCCCCTCGCCC
>VWZU01010892.1:858541-870403 GCA_013397095.1 Sterrhoptilus dennistouni
CTCCCGCCGCCCATTGGCTGTCGCGTAGCAACCGGCCCCGCCCGCCACCTTCGTCGCGCTCACGTGACGTCATCTCGGCGCGCCGCGTCCCGCCGTGCTATGGCGGAGGTGAAGGTGAAGCCGGAGGTGCCCGACCCCATGGACATCGAGAGCAGGTGCTGCGGGCGCCCCCAGGCAGCCAAGGACGCTGCCGGGCTGGGGGTGGGTGTGTGGAGGCCACGGAGGACGCGTTTTGGGGCGGGGGGCAGCAGGCGTGGCGGGGCCTTGTTGTTTAGGGCCTGAGGAGGGTGGTTCGGCACCCGAGTGTTAATCGGGAAATGGGTGCTGGAGGAGAGGGTTGCTGGGGGCACTGAGAGTTTCGTGCTGGGAAGCGCTTAGCGGGCAGTAGGGGTTGGGTCAGGTCACTTTCGGCGGTCCCGAGTTTTTCTGGTCTTGGGAAGGGAAATCGCGCACAGGGAGTTGGTGCCGAGCTCCCTCAAGAAGCAATTGATGGATACTTTCCCTCTGAGTTTCTCTTGTTGTTCTCTTCCATCCTGACTCCTGTACTGTTTGGACTTGGTTTTGGATGCAGCAGAACGTGACTTTTAAAGCTGCTTCTCTCTTCCTGCAGGATCATTGAGCTGTGCCACCAGTTCCCCCACGGCATCACAGACCAGGTGATCCAGAATGACATGCCTCACATGGAAGCCCAGCAGAGAGCTGTGGCCATCAACAGGCTGCTCTCCATGGTAGGGACAGCCCACCTTCCTCATCTTCCTCAGCACATACATGACCACGAGGGCCATTAGTGATGGGAAATCAATTAGCTGTAGAGAAAAGGATGGATGTCAGCCCCTCCTCTCATATGTGAAGGTGTTCTCTGAACCCCTCACAAAATCCTAAGCTTGTGGGTTGCTCTGATGGCACACAGGGGAAACCTGCCAAATCTGTAGGAACCAAGGCTGTAACTGTAGGAAAGGATCAGCTGGCAATTAAAGTGCAAATGTTAACGCAATGACAAAAGTTAATGAAAGAGTAAATGTTGTTACACTTACGCTCTTAGGCTTGTCTAATTGCTTTCCTCTTCAAAACAAGAAATCAGGACTTTTTCTGGCCACAAGGATGCAGAGCAGAACAATCTTCTTGTGTGTCTGAGAGATGCCAGTAATTTGCCTCTAAGAGTCACTGCCCATCAAAGTTGTCAGCTTTCCAGTGATGGCCAGATACTTAGTAAAAAGTAGAACTTTGCTACTGGAACTTGGAATTGTTCCAGAACTCCACTGTGACTTCTGGGTTGCCGTGCAAATGAGTGCTTTGGTGGAAACTGAGAGCAAATATACAAGAACTTGATGTACTTTGTGCCATGTGAAAGTCAGGAGAAATAGTAGGAATTGTGTAGATGTTGTGGGAAGAGTCAGGGACTGTTTGTTATTTCTGATAGCTGATGATAAATGGAAACTTGCCAGGGGAAAACGATAATCCTCAAGGCTCTTATTGTTTCCAGTGGTTAAAAACGTTAGTTTTCATTTTTCTTTATTTGGGGTTAAATAAACCTTCTAAAAAATCCAAATTCTAAAATAAAAACCTTAAATATGGTTTTTATTTTAGAATTTCAGAATATTCCTCCAAAACACCTTCTGAAACAAGCTGTTTGAAGGAAAGTAAATGCATTGTGCCCATCTCTCCTAGGGGCAGCTGGACCTTCTGAGGAGCAGTGCAGGCCTCCTGTACAGAATCAAAGATTCCCAAAATGCGAGGTAAGCCTGTGTTTGCTGGGTAAGCATATTTGGACCACAATTCTTGTTTGTAGTTTAAAACAAATCCAACTTCTTTCAGAATTTGGACCTTTCAAAAATCCTGATGTCTGTCTTCTTTTGCAGTAAAATGAAAGGCTCTGACAATCAAGAGAAGCTGGTTTACCAAATCATAGAGGATGCAGGCAACAAAGGTACTTTAAATTATGACTCTGTTTACTTGTGGGACCATTCCTGTCCAAAATCATAAATGCTTGCCCAGACAAAATATAAAATCTAATAGCCCCACACCTGCTTGTTTTTCCCCAGTCCCTTCTGTCCATTCCTTCCCTTTTGCTGGAAGTGGCAGGCAAGCAGCCCAAGCAGTGTTCTGTTGTGACTTTTGGTTGGTATGCACAGAAACAAATGGCTTCTTCTATTTATTTCTGTTCACTTCTCTCTTTTTAACAGGTATTTGGAGCAGGGACATTAGGTACAAAAGTAATCTGCCTTTAACAGAGATAAACAAGATCCTGAAAAACTTGGAAAGCAAAAAGTTAATTAAAGCAGTTAAATCTGTGGCAGTGAGTATTTTGTGACTTTTTTTTAACAATTTCAAACATCTGCTGCCTGCTTTTGTATGCTTTTAATTTCAAATATCTGCTGCCTTTTGTATGCTTTTCTCTGGGGGCAGAGAAACCTTGTTTTGCCTCCAGCTTTCTCTTTGACTGTGCACCTGTGTTTGACTCTCTGCCTTCAGTGTGCAAGTTTGAGGTGCAAGAGATTCTGGGTCCACAAGTCAGCTTCTCTGCTGTCTGTCTTCAGTTATCTGGTTCACACTGGGTCTGGTAAAGCAGAGGGAGGTAGAGAAGTTGGACATAGAAAAGCAGTAGCTTTTTTGTGTTCTTGTGAAAGATGCTGGCTTCATCTAGTGTTCCAACACTGTTGTAAAATGATTAGGAATTGAAATGGGTTGATCTCTGTCTTACCTGAGGGTCAAATAAGTTGAGGATAGCTTGAAGTCAGGTGGATTGCTGTGCCTTAGGTATAGGAGTAATAAACCTCTTTTGCAGATTATCTGCTTCAATATTCCTTCCTTATGAAAGCTTTCAGCTGTTGAGAGCTGCCAATTTCCCTCCAACAGGCATCCAAGAAGAAGGTCTATATGCTGTACAACCTGCAGCCCGACCGCTCTGTCACCGGAGGGGCCTGGTACAGTGACCAGGACTTCGAGTCTGAGTTTGTGGAGGTGTTAAATCAACAGTGTTTTAAGTTTCTGCAGAGTAAGGTGAGTGCCAAATTCACCTGCCATTTGTTTTGTAAGCAGGTGCTAGGCAAGGCTTATGTTTTCCAGAGGTGTTGGCCATTACTGCAGCTGGATGGCAAATCTGTACTGGACTATTACTTTTGACACAGTAAATGTGATGGTGTTGTATTTTAATGATGGATATTTTTACACCCTGAACAAGGAGGGAAGCCTTTTATATCCAAGGTTCAATGACAGACTCTCCTAGGTGACCCAAAATTGTGTATTCCTTATCTTTTGTATGCCAGCCCAAGTGAATTACCATCCCAAAGACCCAGCAACCCAGGAGAGAGAAACTTTTGTGTTTTATCCTGGATGGGGGGGGTGCAGGATCCCTTTAAAAACGGGAAATGGATGCGAGGGGAGGGCTTTTGTTCTCCCTGGGTACCCAAGGGGGTTTCCTGGGGCGGATCTCCAAGTCAATACCTGAGAAGATGCATTTTGCAGTCCAGACCAGCTCCAGAGGAAATTTCACAATACCTTTTCCCGATGCTGCTCGGGACAGCCGAGGAGGAGTCAGACCTTCTCTCCAGGATTTTGTGGCCATTTGTCGAGGAGGGGGCAGACCTGCTACTTGCTGGGAAGTTTTCCCCAGCTTTTTTGGCAGCATTGGAGCTTTTTGGATGAAAATTGTTTGTTTGGGTTTTGTTTTGTCCCTGTCCCACTCTGATTGTTGTTGTGGAAGTTCTGGAACCGTGGAGGCTGTTGTCTTTGATTTGATATTTTTTCCCTTCTATCTTCTCCCATTGTCTCTTTATTGGTGAAAGGAGATTGGTTGAAACTAAAGGGGAAGTAACTCATTTTGGCATCTTCACTGTGTATAATTGTCTTAAACTAAGACACAAACCAGGCAGCAAAGAGCACAGGACCAAAAAATCTGGGAAAAGTCACTGGTTTCTGCAGAGCACCTCATTTCTGATGGGGTGTAAGGCAGCTGTTAGTCAGGTAGCTCTGCATAGCAGACAAATGCCCCTAGTCTAAATTAAATAAGTCTGCAGATTCTAAACATACTTAATGCATTTGTCTCTTCTGTTACAATATATTTTTAACTGGCTGTAGGTACAGCAGAAACTTTTTTTTTGTCAACAAAATGCCAGATGCTGATATTCCTTCATATTAATCTGAATTACAGTGTAAATTTTATGTCATTTATTATAAAATTATATTTGATCGTTCACTGCATTGTCTCACCTACACCAGTCTTAAGAACATGGCTTTAAATGCTAAACATGTCCCAGAAATGGAAAACAAGTTTTGTTTTTGAGTCTCCCTGAAACTGAACCAGGAAGGAGGCTCTTAGCAGTGAGTGCTGACCGTAACTAACCTTTGCTTTTTCTCAGGCAGAGGCAGCTCGAGACAGCAAACAGAACCCCATGATACAGAGGAACAGCTCGTTTGCCTCATCCCACGAGGTGTGGAAATACATCTGTGAACTGGGAATCAGTAAGGTGAGAACAGATTCATCTCACTGCTATTCACTAAATTGTCAGTGCATGATTAGCTGTAGGAGCTGAGTACTGCAAACTTGCTGAAGGTCTCATAAGTGTCTTAGAACCCCACAGCTTGTGTAGTGGAGGTGAGCTTTGTGGGCTCATTGCTTTTTGGGGAGGGTCACTGGAACTGCCTGGCATTCCAGGATAGCTTGTGCATGCATGTTTTGAAAAATATGTAAAAGAATAAGCATTCATATCCTTGTTAACTGTCCAGCTGGTTTAGATGTCATAATTTCTCTTAAGTTTGCATATGTGCTTTGAGGAGTTTGATGGGAGGGAAAAAAAGAAGGGGAAAAGTACCCCACCATTACTGGTCGCCATCAACAAGTATATCTTTAGCAGTCTTGTCTTTTTCTTCTTTCACAATTGTTTTCCTGCAAAACTGGAACTGTATTGTGTTAGGATAATGGAGACATCTCAGGTACATTGGGCAGTTCTTTTTGGTAAGACCAAGGTTACTGCAAATCAAAAGTGCTCAGGAGATAGGAGGTATTAGTATTTGCTTTTCTTCTTGCATCTGCACAACTCCATAAAGTTCCCAGTGAGACTGGTGTCTTTTTCTGGACTAGGCTAGAACTCTATGGATTTGTTACTCATAGTGTTTGCTCATTTCCTCCTTGCAGGACTCACTGGGACACATCTGTCCTAACATCTATTTCACAAATTGTTTCTTAGGTAGAGTTGTCAATGGAAGACATTGAGACCATTTTGAACACTCTGATCTATGATGGCAAAGTGGAGATGACCATTATTGCTGCCAAGGAGGGGACAGTGGGGAGTGTGGATGGGCAGATGAGGCTGTACAGAGCCGTTAGTCCTCTCATCCAGCCCACTGGATTGGTCAGGACACCCTGTGGACTCTGCCCTGTGAGTAACTAATTGTTCATCGTTAGTGGTGCATGCAGCTCTTGAACACAGGCCTTGCCAGATGGCACATGGCCACTTCTGCCTAGGAGTCAGCCTTGGGGCTAAGCCAGCTGTGCTTAAAAACGGCCTGTGATGCCTTAAGCTGTGGAGTAACAGGTTTGGTAGTTGGTCTAAACCCCTGCTCTGCCAGGTGTTTTCCACTTCTAGCCTGTCTCTTTACTGGACTGCATGAGAACGGATGCTCTCAAGTGTAGCCTGTTCCAAATTATGTTGTTATATTTCTGATCCCAGGTTTGCCTGTGTTTTTACCAAGCTAAATTATTTCTGTCTTGCTTTTGGTCTCTCCTTCCTGGACTGTGAACTGGTTTGTAGGTAAAACTTGCCAGCATGTCTCTTTGTGGTGGGATCTGGTTTTCTCTTCTCCCTCAGGGCTGTCAAAAGACTTCCTAGGTTTTGGCCTCTGTTAGACTAATGCTGATCTACTGGGAAAGAAGAAGAAAATGTGAGAGCATGTTCCACACAGCAAGCACCATCCAACTGGAAGTAATTACTCTGCTGACACAAGGCTTTCTTTTGCAGGTTTTTGATGATTGTCATGAAGGTGGTGAAATTTCTCCATCAAACTGTATCTATATGACAGAGTGGTTGGAGTTCTAAAGTGAAAGAAAACTGTAAACTGGATTCATTCTTCACTGCCAAAGTGACAAAGCAGCTTGCTTTTTTTAAAAGCGGACTCCTAAATTTGTAAGCAACTTCAGGACGTGGAGTGACAAACCAGCCATGTATCAGCTGTGTGAACTGTCCTGGGAGTGGACTGCAAGTGGAGTCAGTGCTGAAGATCAAGGTTGAAGTGGAAATGTAGATCCATTCTTGAACCAAAATTGGAGATGGTAACTAAGATGGTTAATGTTAAAACAGATTTCTAAGCAACAGTTCAAAATAAAGTTCAAACTACTTTATTTTGAAAGGTTGAGCATTTTAGTCTTAACACTTATCAGTCCCTCACAGCTGATCAGAAAAACTTGCTAACAAATGGTACCAAGAATGAAATCCCAGATTTTTCTTTCAGATTAATGCTACTAATGGATGCTTAAGTTGTAAAGCATTTTTCTCCCATGATAGCTTCCATCTAACTGAAGCTTACGAATCTGATGTGAGAAAGATTCTGAATATGTCAAACAGACACTGAATATGTCAAACACTTACTGGCTCTTTATTATCTTTCTTATTTGCTAATTTATCATTAAACCCCTGATTTTTCTTATGTACATCTGTGCTTCATTTCCTCTATTGCTGCCTAATGATGTATCTACTGTATTTATTCCTTCATCATCAAATTTCTGGTGGTGTGTTCTGCAGCTGTGTCACATACATGGATATCTCCACTGGAATCTAGAGAAAGAGGTGTTCTGGCAAAGTATGTTTTCCACAAGAGAAAGGGTTCCTCTGGCCTGTTATACAGAGAAAAATTTTATAGATTCCAGCATCCAGAGTAGCAGAGGGCTGGAATGACACACTAGGAGGCAGAGTGGGGTGCACAGGGGCTGTGCACAGTCTGGCCCCTCTACCACTTGCTGCCTGTGGCTTCAGCTGGCTCTGGCCTGGCTGGATCTCTCCACAATTACTCAGTATCTTCACAACTTCTTCCAGCACTGGGGAGAACAATCAGGGTGTCAATCACAACACAGGGTTTGCTTCATCTGGCTGTTTTCAAATGTGCCTGGCTGAAAATAAGCCCTCTGGACACTGTTGGGGGAGGGTGGTGGGAAAGCACCTCTGGCTGAGTTAGCAGCATCCTGTGTGCCCTGACAGAGGGTTAATGTAGACTTTGGAGCAGTTTACGTAATAAGGTTAAGAGACTTTACATCAGCACTTTCAATACTGTCCAGGAGTTTGCACTTTCTAAAAGCAGTCTGGATCACATATGAAAGTGTTCAAATCTTGCTTGATTTCCATTTCTCTCCTTACAGTGTGGATGGAGGACAGAGACTAATGTTCAGAGAATAAAAAAACCTCCCATGGCTCCTGTCCCATGCAGGGAGGGTAAGGCTCCTTGTGTGGGAGCAGTTAGGTGTGTCCTGGAGCAAACAATGAGCACTGATAAGCTGGTAAGTCCATGGAAGGACTTTGACTGTCCCGGTGATGTGAGCACCCCCAGCAGGCTCTCCTTTTGCTGCAGTGTTGACTCCAGGTAAAAGGGATGCATATCTCTACAGAAGCACAAGAGCTCTTAGAAAAGACATGGGGGGGTGAAATGATGGGAGCTTTGTTCTTCCTCTGCCCCCTTTAGCCACTCAGTACAGAGAAGCCAGGGGAAAATGCTGCTCTCTTCCCTGGAGGCAGCCTTGGATCAGACATCCTTTATTCCACCCAAGGTAATTTCATTGAGATATGGGGCTGGGGTTGCCTTTGTCTTCCTGCCTTCAAAGGGGACCTGACACAATGGGGTCCTGAGTCCTGCTGCTGCAGAGATAACACAATGTGCTCTACTGCAGCTGGAAGATAACTTCAGGAAAACAACAGGACTTTATCATGCAGGTATGTCACTTTATGCTCTATAATCACATTCCCTGGCAATAAGATAAAGGAGAGAAGGCTTCTCCTCAAGGAAGATCTTTAGGAAGCAGAGAGATGGTTTATTAAGCTCTTTAAATTATGGCATTGGGTTTATCTGGCTTAGATGACCTTTGTGGTATCTGAAACTTCCTAGTGTTGAAACTGTAACAAGACTTCTCAGATCTGGAAAAAAATGCCTATAAGGGAAAAGTAATTTCTATTTTGTTTCTTACTGATAGGGATCTGTCCTATCTATTTCTATATGAATCAGAGAAATGATCTTTCTGTCACTCTGGTTCTTCATGAACCTGGCTGATCTATCAGCCTGACATCCTTATCTGGAAAGGAAGTAAATGCTAAAAGGTAGCATTAATAGTGTCCTGAGTTTTGTCAATCTCCCTGGCAAAGCTGTCTCTATTCCAAACTGGTATGAAATATGATGTTTTGAGGAAGCTACTACAGTAGCTTCAGTATTCAATATGAAAACACTTATGTGTAGAAAGCCTAATTATCCCTTAATACATGGATGACAAATTGGAAGCATGATCTGCTCATTTATTTTCACAGGCCTCATACAAGAGGTGAGAGTTCAGCTGCTGCAGGACCGTGAGATCTCTCCTCAGCTGGAGAGAGCTCATCCTTGTTTTCATGAGCCCTGATTCTGCTGTCAACCCATGAGCCTCTTCTGTGTGGTTGCCTCACTAGTAGTAGCCAACTGTCCAAAGGCTAGTTGGAGGGTGGGCACACCCAGATGCCATTTTCACATGGAATCGAGCGCAAAGTTGTTTTTTAATTCCAAGAAAAACATTGACTGTGGTAGCTGGCTGCAGCTGCATTGTGAACTGACAGTGTACAGGGGGCAGGTATTGCCTGGCATGTGTAGCAGGCAAAATTTAAAACATTAGGATGAATTGCAAACTTGAAACTTTGGTAGTGAAAACATTTACCCTGTGGCTGAGTGGCTGTTTTTTTTCCCGGGGTCGATTGGTTGGTTGGGGATTTTTTATTTTTACTTTGATGGTAATTGACCCGTTGGAGGTGTGATGGGTAATTGTTGTTCCTCTGGTGCTGTTAGTGCACCATCTCCTGTCGCTTCCTGGGATGGCTCCCCCAAGGCTCCAACAGCGAAAAAGCTCGGTCTTAAGCCACATCGGTTTCTTTTTTACCTCCACATGCAGGGCAGTTTTTGGGAAGGAACTGTAGTGAGTGGGCATAACTGGGTCTCTATTGCTGCTAAACACTTGATATTTTGAAACAGGGTACAGACACCTCAAACAGAGCTGTCCTCTGCCACACACAGACCACCTTTCCCTCCTCTTGATCTGCTTGGCTGGGATTTTCTCATTTCATCTGTGAGAAATGCATGGCCAGACTCTCCTCAGCCATGCTGAGCTTAGCTGAGCTTGCAGACTGGAGGAGACTAAAAAGTATCAAGACAAGCTCCATGGATGGTGTCCAAGTTTTCATTGAAAATGTTCACTTCCAACATGAGAAAGTTGGTCATTCACTTTGCTTGTTGTTTGGGAGATCTTCTGGGGAATGGGGAGGACAGGAACCAGAGCTCAAAGCTCTCTTCTCTTTCAGCTGTGCAACACAAACAAAGTTGGGGCTTGTGTAGGCAGCCTGTGGTGTTTTCCTTGAAATCACTTTTTGAGCAAGCTTGGGATTCTTTCAGGAAATGTTTTTGGGAAAACTTTTACTTGGGTTATTTGGGCTTTAAGGTTGTGTTCCTCTTCCAAACTGCTTTGGTTTAACCCAGCAGACAAGTAAACACCACATACGTGTTCCCTTGCTTCCTCCCCAGGGGGATGGGGGAGACAATTATAAAAAAGAGTAAAGTTTGTAGATTTTGATAAAGATAGTTCAACAGGGCAGAAAAGGAATGGGAAGATAATGGCAAGAGATTATATAAATCAAGTGATGAACAATACGGTTGCTCTTCCTCTGCTGACCATTGCCCAAGGAGTACCAGAGCAGTGAGCTGGAAACCAGCAGCCAACTCTCCCCAGTTTTATTGTTCAGCATCACACCATATGATAAGGAATAAGAAATATCCCTTGAGCCACTTGGGATCAGTTGTCCTGCCTTTGTCCCCTTCCAAATTCTTGTGCACCCCCAGTTTCCTGACTGGCAGGGCAGCATGAGAACCTGAAAAGTCCTTGATTTAGCATAAGAACTGCTCAGCAAGAACTAAATTATCAGGTGTTGTCAACATCTTCCAATTCCTGAATCAAAAAATGCAGCACTAAACCAGCTCCAAGGGAGGAAAATTAACTCTGAAAGTTGAAAGCAGGACACAAACTCACAATAGTTGCTCAATATTTTGGTTAATCTAATGTTTCCAGGGGGGTGCACTATGGCCTTGAAGCCCTGGGTCCTGGTAAGGCTCTTTGCTGTTGAGATGTGGCAGTGGGAGGAAAATGTAAACAGGCAACTTCAGAAAAGCAGATTTGCTTTGCCTCCTACTTGGAGAGCCAGTTCTGGGTCTGAGAATGTTAGTAATACTAGTAATTTGAATTTTACACACTTTAGCATACACACATCAGTAGTATGATTCTACTTTTTTATTCCCACTCTATTTGGGATGTCAGGAAGCTGGGAAGACAAAACTAATGTTCAGCTCAGACAGCACTTCATTTTGCTTTGCTTTGAACCTGGAACTGTACTCTACACTTTCCAAACACAGATTTCTGTTGCATTTAAAAGAAAGAAAACAGGGAAAAAAAAAAAACAAAACAAACAAACAAACAAACAAAAAAAACCACCAAAAAACAAAACAAAAAAAACCAACCAAACAAAAAAAACCACACACACAAAAAAACACACACAAAAAAACCCCAAACAAACAAAAAACCAAAACAAAACAAAAAAACCACCAAAAAAACCCCCCAAAAAACCCAAAGCTGGACAGTGCATGGATGAGTAGGCTTGATCAGAGGGCAGTAATTTCCTTTAAGCAAAGGTGGAACAGTGCCCACATGGAAACCTGGGGGATATTTATAAGCTGATTGCTGCATGATTGTAAGGTAAACACCCAAACTATTCAGAAGCAGATTGAGTTATTTCACTGCCTGTGCATCTTGACTACATGTGAAGGCCTGCAGCATTCAGGAATGGATTTGCATCCATGCAAATTCAGATAGGACAAATACCACTTGCACAGCATCACACAAGGCTGCAGGGGAGGATTCCTGTCTTGATTCACTAGGAGAATGCCTTACCTCCTTGGATTGGAACAGAGTCTGGCAAGCAACACAAGATGGAAGCAATGAAAGAGGGAACATATTTGGATAATTTCAAGGCAGTGACCAAGTCCTGGGGCAAGCCAGGTGTGCCAAACCTCTACCTCAGATCCGCAGGCTCCCTGAAAATTGTGTCCATCCATCCATGGACCTCTCCTCTCCAGAGGGTCTGGGCCCTGCAGGGGTCTCTCTAGGCTGGGTACAGATTTCCTGGCGGAGTGGTGAACCATTGTGGCCTCAGGCAGATGTGGGGGTAAAGCTCGGCCAGGAAACAGAGCGGGAGGGAAATCCAATGGATTAATGGATTGTCCCGGTCTTGCTGCTGGGCTGGGCGGCCTCATGACTGCCCAGCGTGCCCGGGGATAGAATTCTCTGCCCCAGAGAGGAGCCGAGAACCGAGACAAAGCTGAGACTGTGTGGGGCTCGTAGTTTATTGCATTAAAAAGTGTCTCGGTATTATTATGGAGTGTTATTCATAACCTCTTTCCCGGAAGTTCTGCGCTCCTTGCTGAACACGACAGCGCGCTCCCAAGCAGCCGAGCCCCTTAAGGGCAGAGCTGCTTCCCTCAGGCCGTGCCAGGGTAGGAACGCGGCGCCGCATCCCACATTTAGCAGGGGCACCCTGTCCGTCGCCACTCCAAGCCGGAACCTGCCGCCCTTAACCACGGAGGGCTCCCTCCCGCGGC
>VWZU01010892.1:870583-885309 GCA_013397095.1 Sterrhoptilus dennistouni
GGGGATGGGAATGGGGGCGGGAATGGCGGTGGTCGGTGTCCTCTGAGGGGAGACGGTGTGAGGAGGTCAGTGACTGTGATGGGGAAGGGGTCAGGGGCGTCACCTGCTGCAGGGCGTGGAGGGGCGGTCCGCGATGTCCCCTGGAGGGTGCCGAGCATGGTTAATGATGTCCCCTGGCGCGGGGCTTTCATGGGGGCAGCAGTGACCCACAGAGCGCCACGGGCTCGGCCGTGCTGGCTTTGGCCGGGCGGGGCATCGTCAGTGTCACCCAGGGCAGGGCTGGGTCAGGCGTGTCCCCCGTGGAGGGGCAGCGGGTCAGTGCTTTGCCCCCTGGCCGTGCTGTGGTCGGTGGTCTGGGGGCCGGGGGTGGCACCTGTGGCTGCACGGGGGGTCTGTGTGTCCCCTACAGCCGCTGGGTGATGACATCTGTCCTCCCGCTGTCCTGGCCCCACATCAGGGCCACAGCCCATGGCAAACCCAGCATGGTAGTCGGGGCTTTGCCTGGGACAGGGAAGTGCTGCTGGCCTACAGTTCTTTGCCCTGTGCCTGTGCTCTATACCTTAGATGTCAAATGTTTGTATTGCTGTTCTGATGTGCAGGATCTTTTACAGGAAGAGTCAGCTCTGATTTTCACCTTGACAGACCTATTTGTGGTGGGGATGTATTGTGAGCCCTTCTGTTTGTCCATCCAGTGAGGGGGTGGAACCATGGGGCAATTCTTCCCAAGCTTGATTGACATCCTTAATAGCAAGGAAGAGGAAAATGTCAGTAAATTTGGAGTTCTGTAGGAAAACGTTACACCAAAACTTCCAGTTCTCTGAGGGGAGGTGTTTCTTCTGACTTCTCATGTGTACCATGAGAGGACCAGGAATAAGGTAATCCTGGAGCATCTGCAGTTGCAGGTGAACCTCTGAGTTTCCTTGTCTGAAGCAGGTTGTGGAGTTGCTGCTAGTGCTATGTGGTGTTTGTGGTCTGGATTTGACAAGTAAGGTTTTTGGCAGGCTTGTCCTTGCCTTTCTCAGAGAAATCAAAAGTAGTGATGGCCTGGAACCTCTTGTTGTGGCTTAGTTTGAAGAGTTTGATAAGAATGACTCCTCTGTTGTGTTGGGGATATTCTTCCTTGGTGTTTTCTGAGTTTTCTGGACTATCATTTCCTTCCTTACTGGCAGTGGGAAAATGGTGCTATACAGAGAGGGTGTCCAAAAGACCTTTGTTTACTTTTTGTCATGTATTTCTTTCTCTTTGTAAGCAGGTCAGGCTGGCAGCTTGGTAACATTTGTGACTGTTTTGGTCTCAGACTTGGCCTCCTTTTCTCCCTGCAGCGTTTCAGCTGAAGGATCTGGGATGTGTTGCAAATCTGGCCTGTTTTCCTTTACTGACCCAGTCAGGCAGGATTGCCTCGAGGCCAGCATGAGGCTGATTGGATTTTGAGATGTTAAATGTGACTCATAAGAAAAGAAAAAAAAAAAAAAAAAAAAACTCTTGNAAAAAGAAACTCTTGGTTTCTGACTTTGAGTGTTAGCTTTCCTTGTTTCTTTGTTGGATTTGGTGGTGTTTTAATTGGCTGTATTGTTGATGAGAGCACTGGACAGAAGAGATTAATGGACTCACATGATTAATTTGATAACGGGATTAATTCATTGTACTGTATTGGCTTTGTCCTGCGGTGTCTTGTGCCTCCCACCTGTAGCTGATCTGCTGAGCTCCTTTGCAGGCCTGTTGTCTACACAGGTGACTGCCTGAATGTGCCTTCTGTCCTTCCAGAGGTTCTGCAGGGCCATGGCAACATACCTGGAGTTCATCCAGCAGAACGAGGAGCGTGATGGAGTGCGCTTCAGCTGGAACGTGTGGCCCTCCAGCAGGCTGGAGGCCACCAGGATGGTTGTTCCCCTGGCCTGTCTCCTGACCCCGCTGAAGGAGCGTCTGGACCTGCCCCCTGTGCAGTATGAACCTGTGCTTTGCAGTAGGCCAACCTGCAAAGCTGTGCTCAACCCACTCTGGTAGGAATCGCTCAGCTGGGGATGTTGGAAGAGGCTGGATAGTACATAATTTTTATCTGAATTTCACTACTTCCTTATTCCCCTTTTTCTCTGCCCAGTGCCTGGCAGCCTCTTTCATTTAGATGTGGTGGGCTTGTTAAAACCCATACATCAGCATGCCTGTTAGTAGAGCTGGCCAGAGCAGAGGAGACAGGAGGCTCTTTCGGGAGGCTGTTAAGGCAGAGTCCTCTCACCATCCCAGAGAATTTCCTGGTGAATGAGGAAATTCATAACAGACAAACATGCCCATTATACTGATACTGTGCTCTGGACTATGATGTACACTGGTTTTCTTGCTTCCTGCACATCCTGATGTTTGTAGGTCAGTTCCAGTATGAGCACGATGAGATAATTTTAGAGAAATATCTCGGTCCCAAAATCATATGATGATCACGCATACTTGGAGTGTGGTGCTGGGCTGAGGAAAAGCAGGGAATGCCAGTAAGAGGAAGTGAAATGAGATCAAAGCCATGGAATGAGAACGTGGCGAGGCATCCCGCACTAGCAGGATGTTGTACTGGGTGAGGAGAGTAAACTCTGTGGGACAGGGAACAACCTGTTTGTTCCGTGTTTGCACAAGATCTGGGTGGATGGCTCCTGCTGCTCTGAGGCTGGAGCACTTGTGTGCTACAGCTGCACAAACAATAAGAAAATGAGATGACCCTAAGTGTAGTGAGAGATTTATTAGACCCAAGTCTGTGTCTGCCAAGGGCTGAGCTTCAGAGAGCTGTCAGTGGTCCCTCGTGCTGACAAGCCTGGAAACAGCATGGCTGGATTAGCTAATGACTTTCCTGGTAATAGAACAGGAGTCTGAGTTCCTAAAACACTTGCTGTTCAAGCTGGAATGTCTGTTTCTTCCTCAGTGCTGTGAACCAACACAGATTAATGAATTAATTGTGAAGCTGTGCTGTAGATTTTTTCCTGAAGTCACACCAATGCCTCACCTTTCCCTTGCAGCCAAGTTGACTATCGGGCCAAGCTTTGGGCTTGTAACTTCTGTTTTCAGAGAAACCAGGTAAGTTGGAAAATGCACTTCTGCTTTTTCAGTGAACACTTTATTGATGGCCTTCCCTGGACATGAAACATATATTCTGCTTCTCTAGATCCCTTCCCCTGGCCTTCTTCTCTTGCTGAACCTAGGCCAGAGTACAGTCTGCTTTACCTGACTGTAATTTTACTGGCACATAGAGCATAGTAAGGAGATAAAAATGATATTTTGTTCCATGTGTCCCAGTGTGCTTCTGCATTTGATATTTAGTATTCCTGCAGAATATAGAATTCATTAGATTTGAGTAGGCTTTTGCCATCAGAAACTATGGCTAAAAGAATTTCAACTAATATATTGTTGCTGCTGTAGCCTTACCTTTTATTTACACTGGATTTAGCAGCTGTCCATCGTGCTGGCCACTTGTTGTCTGTGCTTAGGAAAAGTACTGTGGGTTTCTTGTCATGAATTAATCAAGTTGGTACAATGGCAGTAAATAAAAAGTTGAGCAACCACATCATCAGCAGGGCAGGCTCTGTGCTGCAGAGGAGAGCCCTACATTTTTGTCCTGCAATTTCCTTGTCCTAATTTTTTTGTTCTCTTTTTCAGTTCCCCCCAGCATATGCGGGCATTTCTGAAGTCAATCAGCCAGCAGAACTTATGCCTCAGTTTTCGACAATTGAATATATAGTGCAGGTAAATGAACCACAGGCGAGTTTGAAGCTCCCAGAATTTTTTGTCTTGTTTGTGACAAATGATACATGTGTAAAATTTTCGTAGGATAATCCAAATAAATACCATGTCCGCAAGGTGCTTAAGAAGGGGCTCATTTTATTCCTTGGCTGGAGGCTTTATAAAATGTTATTTCTTCCCACATCAGCGAGGCCCGCAGATGCCGTTGATCTTCCTGTATGTTGTGGACACATGCTTGGAGGAGGAGGATTTGCAGGCCCTGAAGGAGTCCCTGCAGATGTCCCTGAGCCTGCTGCCTCCCGATGCCCTCGTAGGGCTCATCACTTTTGGCCGCATGGTCCAGGTTCACGAGCTGAGCTGTGAAGGGATTTCCAAGAGCTATGTGTTCCGGGGCACCAAGGACCTGACAGCCAAGCAGATACAGGTGTGTTCTGCCATCCCTGGCTGCTCTGCCATCCCTCAGGGCAGGGCCTTGTACCTCTCAGCTCTCTCAGGCTCTCAAGCACTGGGCTCTCTGGGAGAAGGAGGGCTTAGTGCTCTCAACTGTCAGCCTGTTGCCCTCCCAATATCTGTCCTGTCTTTTTGCCTTTGTAAATTTCTTGGAAGCTTGTTCAAGATTGGGTTTGTGTATCTCACATAGTGGACCCATGATCCATTCCTAATGGCAGTGCAAAGATGAATAATTTTACAGATTTAAGTATATTTAATGCTGGAGTATTGCAGGCCTCAGGGTATATTAAATAACAATATAAATAATATTTTTAGCGTTTGAACAGTAAATCTCCTCTGCCTCCTCTTTACTGTTCTTAGGATATGCTTGGGCTTTCGAGGCCTGCTGTCCCCATGCAACAGGGAAGACCTCTTCAAACTCCAGAGCAACCTGTTATTTCCAGCAGGTAAGCTTCATCAGCAAAGCACACAGCAGGGCAGATGTTTTATGCCCCTTTATGCCTGTAGGTCATGCTTCTAACCCTGGGTTTCCTGAGAGGGGAAAAGAAGATTTAAATGGTATTGTCTTGTCACAGTTATTTACCTCCATTGAACAGTTTTCTCTTTCTCAGCTTCTCTTTTTTAGATCTCATGCCTTTCAGCAAACTCACGTTTGAACTTCTTTCCTGTTCTTTATGTAACTTTGCCTTCTTGTCAGTTCCTGATGTCTTGCCTTGATCAAATTCTTTGTTTTGCATAGGCTTGTTATCTTGGTAAGTTTGGATGTAAGAATACAACCTGCTTCATGTCTCTTTACTTCTGATTACTGTCTCAGTGATATTTATGTGTGCCAGGAACAAAGAGGCATGTTTTTTCTTCTCTAAACTTAGAAGCAGGAAAACACCGTGTTTGCATTTTTGCAGGTTCCTACAGCCCGTGCATAAGATTGACATGAATTTAACAGATCTGCTTGGAGAGCTGCAAAGGGACCCATGGCCAGTGACCCAGGGAAAGAGACCCTTACGTTCTACTGGAGTGGCTCTTTCAATTGCAGTTGGCTTATTGGAGGTACTTTTAATGCTGTTGTTTGGGTAAGCACAAAGTAAGCACGTGGCCATGCTTGCTGAGATGAGTGCAGGTGTCAGTGCAGCTGGGTTACAGTGGAGTGCAGAGGTGCAGTTTGTATTTACTGATGTTTGAGCTGTGCTAGCACCAGCTGATGTAGAGTGGGCTGGAAGGTTCCACCTAAATGGTAAAATTTGCAGGTGTTTAAAGGTCTCTGATTCTTGTGTATATTGCCTCACAAGAGGTGATGGTATGTACTGGATTTATCTGAGTATAATCTAAGATACAAGCAAAGAGAACAGAAACTGCCTGCTTCCTGTTTTGAAGACATGAAGCTTGACATGGTTTGGGTTTAAACTTTATCTGTGTGCTGTGACTGTCAGGAAATGCATCACTTTTATTGAGGTGACCTCTAGCAGGGACAGGTCCCCACTGACATTGCAGAAGCACATGCAGACTCTTCTCTAAAGAAAGCATTGTTGCCATTTAATCAGTTTCCTTCTTTCTTTCCTCCTCCCCTCTCTGATATAAGTGTTTGTTTTTATTTTAGGGTACATTTCCTAACACAGGGGCCAGAATAATGCTGTTCACAGGTGGGCCACCAACGCAAGGGCCAGGCATGGTGGTGGGGGATGAACTGAAAACACCCATCCGTTCCTGGCATGACATAGAGAAGGATAATGCAAGGTTCATGAAGAAGGCCACCAAAGTAGGTACTAGGGCTTGATGGGTGTGTTTAAAACCTGAAACTGAATGTTATGTCAGAACACCACATGGGTTGCCTGGTTGTCCTTGAAATAATCTGAGTCTTTCTGTATACTAAATTTATGAGGATGGTTAAGGGAAGGGTAAAAAAAGCTTCCTCCTAGTTAGTATCTCCATCATGGTCTTGTGCCTTCTCAGAGAAGAAAGTATTTGTGTTGTTTCTTAGTTAATGGTGGGTGGAGAGTTTGTTCATCCACATCATTTTATCTCCTTCTGGAGGGGAAAAATCTATCTCCTAAGAACTGGTTTATTTCCAGAAAGCTGCCTTTGTCTTCTTGACATATAAAACAACCATTAAAATAGTAACAACGTCAGATATGAAATGTGCCTGTCAGTTGAGAGAAAGCACGATGACACCTGTTCTCTTAACTATCACCTGGGTTCCCGTATCTTTGGGTTCCTACCAAGTCATCACAGACTAGGTGATCCCATGTCATTTATGCACTGTTTGTATTTGAGACGATAAGCTCAAGCTCATCCAAATTCATCCCTCATCCTAGAAGGGAGCAGTATGCTTCAGCCAGCATTTCTTTAGCTACCACAGCCCTGGTGATTGTCCCATCTGTTCCTGGTGTTGGCCTGAGGTGGGGAGTAGCAGAAATTGCACATTGCAGCCTCCTAACCCTTGTGTGTGTGTTCCCAGCACTACGAGACTCTGGCCAACCGCTGTGCGGCCAATGGGCACTGCATCGACATCTACGCCTGTGCCCTGGACCAGACGGGGCTGCTGGAGATGAAGTGCTGTGCAAACGTCACCGGGTACGTTCACAGCAGGGCAGCACACAGTTGGCATCTGCTTTTTGGGATTTTTTTGGAGGGGTAGAATAGTTCAGGAAGCAGTTATGTGTGCTGTTAGGGCAGAAGGGTTTTTATCATTCTGTTCTAAACTGTCGTTTGAATTCGCCAGGAATTGTATGGCAAGTCTTTCCTGATCCCAGTGCATTTTTCTGGAGTCTCAAAGGAGGATGTGAATTAGCACTGCTGTTAGAAAACTCAGTGGTGGGTAGAAGCTTTCCTTGTGTGGGCCAGATTTTCTCTGCTTAACGGCTCACTTATGCTTTCTCCAGGGATTCTTGACTTCCTTGGGTCCAGTTTTAAGTGGTTGGTGTCTGTATTCTATACTGCTGGAAATTGTCTCTGTGAGGAAGGCTGTGTGTTAACCCAGGCCTTTTGGGGACTTGCATGTCTTACTGCAAGTGCAAGGTGTATGTAAATAACCCCTCAGTGCTCAAGAGGGAGAAGAGAGACTGTTTGAACCCGTGGATGTGTTACTGAGCTGGTCAGGCCTGGGTTTGCCAGGGCACTTAGGGGAGGCACAGCACCTTCCTTGTGCTGCAGTGGTGCATTCACCCATGGTGTGGGTGGTTCTAGCCCTGCTCAGGGAAGGTAGGCTGAGCAAAGAGTTTTCTAAGGTTGAAACACAAACATTTTGAAGGCAGCTGAAGGAATGGCAAGAAATAGTGTTGAGAAAGCAAACTAACAAAGGTGGAGCACTAACCCGTGTGGCTTTGTAGGAGGCACCCATGAAGCTGTGCTCCCTGGTGTGAGTCCTGCCTATGCAGAGGCATGCTCTAAAGCAGTAACTGCATGTGTTTGCACGTGTCAGAGATTCAGAGATGTATTCTTTGTTCTTCTAGTTCCCAATTGCTTCAGTTCCCTTGTTTTTTCTTTCCCAGAGGACACATGGTGATGGGAGACTCCTTCAACACTTCTCTCTTCAAGCAGACCTTCCAGCGGGTATTTAGCAAAGGCTACAATGGGGAATTTCGGATGGCTTTTGGTGCAAATCTGGATGTGAAGGTGAGAGATGTGTTTGACTGTATGACAGTAATGGGGAAATACAAGTGCTGTTAATTAAAAAGTCAGTTTAAGTCTCTGGGATATATGGGGTGTAGGAATGTCTCCATTTTGTTTGAGGTCAGATGTAGTGCTTCTTTGGGGAAGCACTGTACTGAAAGGATATTTTATTTGGAAGCTTAGTAATTTTGGGGGGTTTTTTTTGTTTGTTTTGGTTGGTTGGTTTGTTTTTGTTTTATTTTAAAGCAGCCTCTCCTCACTCAACATGGAACATTTCATACTGTTTCATCCCTATAAATGTCTTTATTATTAAAATGTGGCTCTGTAGATGCTTTTATCTTCACTAACTGTAGTAGTGGATGGTCTGGGAAAATACCATCTCATTAAAGCTGAGCAAAACTAATTTTCACTGTGTGTATTCTATTTGACTGACTTAATGAAAAAAAAGCCAACTTTTTTTTTTTTTTAATTTTTTTTTTTATTATTACCTTGTTCAAGACCTCCAGGGAGCTGAAAATTGCAGGAGCCATTGGGCCATGTACATCCCTGAATGCTAAAGGGCCATGTGTCTCTGAAAATGTAAGTTTCTGACATGGAAAAATCTTTCATAAAGAAGTACATATACAATGCAAAGTTTCTGTCTAGACCTACAGTTGAACTAGAACATCAGAGTTTTCCAGGAAGCATCCCTAGGAAATTGAAGCCTTTCCTCAACTAAATTTTTGCTTCCCAAGGCTTTATTTTAACTGTATGGCCTTCAGTAACTTCATTCACACCCAAAAGATAAGGAATCTAGGAGGCCCGACATTACTTGTACCTCTGGTCAGAATTTAACATAAGCTTGCCTTTCCTGCTGCTGGAGGAAAACCGCTGCTTTCTTTTTGATTCTGTGCAGGAACTTGGAATTGGAGGGACATCTCAATGGAAAATCTGTAGTCTGGATCCAAGTACAACTCTGGCCATTTACTTTGAAGTGGTAAATCAGGTCAGTCCTGGCTTTTCTTGTTTTCTTTTTTTTTAATTTTTTTTTAAACATCTTTTTTTGCTTATGAAACTACTTGTTACAGGGCCAGAAAATGCAATGGTACCCCCTGTATTGCAGGTGGATGGTTGCAAAGCAGCCAAGTGTTTTGTGACGAGGAAATAATTTCAGAAACTTTTTGCATGTGTCCCTTTCTTTTATGTGCTCTGGGGGGTTGTTTCAGTGTGGAAGAGTTATGAAAAAGCCATCATGTTTTGACGGCTGACCTTGTTTTGTTTGCAGCACAATGCACCCATTCCTCAGGGAGGCAGAGGGGCAGTGCAGTTTGTCACTCAGTACCAACACGCCAGCACCCAGAGGCGCATTCGTGTCACCACCATAGCCAGAAAGTGAGTACCCCGTGCCAGTGCTCTGGCAGAGTGGCAGCAACTTCAGCTCCAGTCTGTGCTGGCATTGCTGGCTTCTTCTTGCACGCATTGGCACACATGGATGCACGTGGCACTAACCCTTTGCTAACCCTGCAGCTGGGCAGATGCACAGACTCAGCTCCAGCACATTGAGGCTGCGTTTGACCAGGAGGCAGCTGCCGTGCTCATGGCACGGCTTGGAGTGTACAGGGCTGAGTCTGAGGAGGGACCTGATGTTCTGCGTTGGCTGGACAGGCAGCTCATCAGGCTGGTAAGATCAACACGCTGAGCTTGGGGGCATTCTTGATTTCAGTAAAAATGGAAGACACTACAGCAATCTTTTCTCAGATCGACTTGCTTTGTTTGTGCTTGGAGCATGGTCACAAAGCTGTAGCATGGAATAACTCAGAACCCAGTGTGATCAGCAAATTTAAGATGGGATAGGTGATCCCATCATGCTGAAAGGGTTAAACCTGAGGTTGAATGAGGGATGGTAAAACACAGAATAATGCAGGTGGGATGGTCACTGGTTCAACCCTCCTGCTTAAAGTAGGACCAGCTTTGAAGTTGGAGCAGCTTGCTCCAAGTCTTGTTCAGTTGTGTTCTGAAAATCTCCAAAGATGGGATTTCTTATGCTTCTCTTGACAGTCTGTTCCAGTGTCTGATCACAGTCACTTTTTTTTTTCCTCTCCCCTGCCTCTATCTCTTGATCAGAATTTCCATTTCCCCAGTTACCAGTCAGGTAGACAGCAAGTTGACGCCCTGATCCTACTCTTCAGCAGGCTGAACAAACCCAGCTTCTTCAGATTAATTTTCTTCATAAGATGCTCCAACCCCTGACTAACTTGGTGGCCTCTGCTACACCCAATCCAGTATATCTGTGTCTCAGACTGGAGAGCTTAAAGCTGGACACAACATTCAGATGTGGGCCAAGTTCAGGACAGTAATCTGAATTAATTCTGCAACCTCTTACTGTCTCTTGCTTTGAATTTCACAAGCTCAGATTGTCTAAATCAGTGCTGGTCTTGTCCAAACACCCATGTGGGGTTGGTACTAACACAGTATGGCACATCAGACCCTAAAAAACCAGGGCCAGTCAAATAGAGATTGGAGCACAAGCATAAACAGGGGTAAGCTGTGTGCTGAAATGACTGTGGTATCATTTAGGGTTTAATTTCTAAAACCACTAATACTTATTTTCAGTGAAATGGTGAAATACTGGTCTGCTATTGTTCTGCAAGAAATGTTCCATAGTGTATGGAACAGTTTAGGTGTTAGAGCCCTGAATTAATGGAAAACAAATGGGTAGTGCTGTAGAGGCACCATTTCTTTCATTCTTGCTTAATTTCAAATCTAGACTTTATTAATATTTATATCAAAATAGATTGAATCTTCATTCTCATTCCAGTAAGACAGAGAAACCACTGACTTAAAGAAAAATAGCCTGTAAATGTTGTAGTAGTTGTTCTTGTGAGGTTCATGCCTTGATTGTTTAAAAATTAACAGAAGAACAACCTGTACAAAAAGAGATGCAAATTCTATTAAGGAAAAAAAACAGAAAAAAGAAAGAGATAACTAAAGTATCCACTTTGCTTCCAACAGTGTCAGAAGTTTGGACAATACAACAAAGATGATCCCAACTCCTTTAGGCTGTCAGAGTCATTTTCTTTGTATCCTCAGGTAAGAATGTCACTTCCCACAGTCATGGGAAAACTCTGCCGGGATGAGTGGGAATGATGGTAAAACATCTTGTGCTATTTATCACATTCGGGAGGGGAGGTATGGGTGCTTTTTAATTTAATGGACTGGTCCTGTAGTTCAGTGCTGCAAGAGACTGATAAGGGAAGAAGCCTGAGGAGTTACAAGGAGTGGACTTTTTCCCCAAGAATTTGCTCTTCAAAAATACTGAACTTGGGTCCAGAAATTTTGGCAACTTTGGCTGACATTTTTTGTCTCGCTTCTCTTTCTGGTGCAGTTCATCTTCCACCTGCGGCGCTCCCCATTCCTGCAGGTCTTCAATAACAGTCCAGATGAATCTTCCTATTACCGGCACCACTTTGCCAGGCAGGATCTCACCCAGTCCCTCATTATGATCCAGCCCATCCTTTATGCTTATTCTTTCCATGGGCCTCCTGAGGTGAGTCTATGTTTTCCAAGAAGAGGTGAGTCAGCCCAAAATAATCAGTACTCAGTCAAAGCAATGCTATTTCAGCCAAAAGGCTGCTATAGATTTTTTAAAAACTATTAAAGGACAAGATACTTTTGTTCAAGATCATACAAATTACACTTGGATGGGCATGGAAATTGCTCTCTGGCACCCTGAGATCTGAGGGCTTAGGGGTGTCTGCCCTTGTTCTTTATTTTCCCCAGCCAGTGCTTTTGGACAGCAGCAGCATTCTTCCTGACAGAATCCTACTGATGGATACTTTCTTCCAGATAGTTATCTACCTTGGTGAGGTATGGTAAAACACGTTCTCTTTCTCTGTTTGTGCTCCTTCCCTCCTGCCATGCATGGTAGTATGAAATATTAACAAACTAACTTCTTGCAAAGCCTACACAGCACAATGACCATGTCATATACATGCTGCCTGTTGGAAAATAATTCCCACTACTGTCAGAGTAAAAATATACTGGAATCACTAAGGATATGTTCTGCACCAAGTAGCAGCTGTTGTGTTAGCTTGGCCATGGATGTGGTCCCTTACCATGCCTGGAAAAGGCCAGAGAAACTGGAAACCAAGCAGGGCAGAGTTACAAGACGATACATATTTTAACAGAGTTGCAAGTATTTTCAGAGGAGTGACAGTCTTTGCTTGCAGGGTTTTCATCCTTAAGTACTGCAGCTCTTAAAGAAATCAGTTAGGCAGTTTTCCAGTTTTTGCTTTTAAATACTGCATGCTTTTGGAAGCTGCTGCTGTATTCCTTCCCTCATGGCTGAGGGAAGTGCTTGGATACTGGCACTTTCTAAAAATCTCCTGGAGTTACCTTAAAGAGTTTCTGTCTTCTGTTGCAGGGCAAGACACTCAGCAACTGGCTAAAATTCAGACAAGGAAAGAGCTGAGTGTCTGACCTGTGTATGTATAGAGGAAGTGCTGCATAAAATGGTACATGCAATGGATACTTTGAAAATACTGTAAGGCCAACTCAGACTTATAATGCCAATGATTTATAAATGCTTCATTTCTTTGTTGGCACACGCTGAAACATATTGAAGATTTTCAACAAATTGTTCTGGCACTGCACAGATTGCTGCCAGCTTTTGTATTGGGTGCCTGTACTTAAATTCAGGGACAGAAAGTAATGTTGTAGCCAGAGTAGTGAAGGTGTGTGTTTGCCCCCTAAGCAGAAGCACACTTAGCATTCTGCTTCCTTAAGACATGCAGGGTAAAAAGGGGAGACTTGTAGACATCTCTGCTCCATTTTCATTTCCTCCCTGTCTCATCAATAGACTATTGCACAGTGGCAGAAAGCTGGATACCAAGACATGCCTGAATATGAAAACTTCAAGCACCTCCTGCAAGCCCCATTGGATGATGCCCAGGAAATCTTGCAGACCAGATTCCCAATGCCACGATACATCCACACTGAGCATGGGGGCAGTCAGGTAAGGAAGTTTCTGGAGGAACTCTTTCTGTTGTTGACAAGAGCAAATGGCTCGTTCTGCTTTTCTGAAAGGATGGTTCTGGTAATCAAACATAGTTCAGCTCTTCAAATGACAGAGCTTGTGTATTTTCTCATTGCCTTTTACTACAACTCTGTCTTTTAATTTGCTGGATATGCTTATGAAATCTGAGGGTGGGAAAAAAATGGAAAAGCTGACTTAAATATGTTTTTATTCCCCAGTAAAAAGGTGGGAAATAAATGGTTTGGTTATGTGCCTATAGTTAGCTTGCTAGGAGAGTAATGCTGAGTGATTGACCATTTGTTTCTTCATTCTCAAACACTGAATTAGGGTATAAAATTGTTCTTATTTTCACTCTTCCTGGAATTGCAGTGTGAGTGTGCTGTGCTTGTTTGTAGCAGTGAAGAGACAGGAACTGATGCTCCAAACCAAAGATTTGGTGTTGATTTTTGGTATGACCCTGTTACACTGGTCTTGCACTGAGACCTTTTCTGAGGAGTAGATGTGGCATGGAGAGAAGAACAGTGCTGGTATTTCCTGTGCCGTGGATTCCTGTCCCATGGAATCAGAGTTGCCCTGCCAGGCAAGCACAGCACTCAGCGCCCAGTACCCCTGGGAGACAAGATCTCTACGGAGCAGGGATTTCTGGACTTGAAACCTACTTAAATTAAATTAGTACCTTGAAAAAGCAGAGAAACACTGCTGGTCATGCATCTAAGGTGAGATGAAGCCTGAGGGAGCAGACAGATCTCTCATTTTACCAAACTCCTGCTCTTTTGTCTTTATAGGCCCGGTTCCTCCTGTCTAAAGTGAATCCTTCTCAGACCCACAATAACCTCTATGCCTGGGGCCAGGTAAAGCAATGGAAGACCTGCTTGTGTTTGGGAATGCTGTAAAATATGCATGGACATGTTTGTGTGCAGTAGTCATTCTCTCTCACCAAGTAGCCACAAACTGTGTTACATTTGTCTTTGGTTCCTTATCATGGTTGTTGATAAGGTAAGCAGCAGTGGTGGGCAACACTGGGTGGTCAGAATGGAGTTTTCAAGCCTGGATGTCATGCATTTCCAGTATTCTGGAAAAAGTAACTAGCATATGGGTACATATAGATGTAATTTAGCTGAGAATACCAGACTTTTATATCCTCTTTGCTTACCTTGTTTGTGTAGAGCTTTGGGCAGCAAAATTCCTAGTGCTTTAGGAAGAAGAGACTTCCCTGCAGCAGTTCAGATTGTAGAAGAGGATAATGTCAGTGCTGTTACTAAAGAGTAGGATCTGTCTTTTGCAGGAGAAAAAGGTGGTTGTTTTAGCAGGCAGTTACTTTAGAGTGCTGACATTTGATTTGCTTTCAGTTTGTCCCCTGTGTTAGCAGTAGTATTTTAGGCTCATTATTTTCTTTATTTTTTCTGCAGGAATCAGGAGCTCCAATCCTGACAGATGATGTGAGTCTCCAGGTATTCATGGACCACCTTAAAAAGCTGGCAGTTTCCAGTGCGTCGTGACTGATCAAACTGAGCAGCAGGAGCAGAGGATTTACATGGATCGTGTTGATGACAGAAGTGCAGCAATTTATTTACATTTCCTTGTCTCTCCTTTAAACTAGGGGTTTTAACTGTTACACGAAATAAACATTCAGGGAGAGTTTTTTCCTTCTCCCTTCTAATTTATTTGTATTCCTCTTTGTCTATATTCTGTTTACTCTGCATTTTCCCACACACTGTGATTAGAGTTGAAAGGAGTTTTAGCCAACAGAGATTTTAACAGCCTTTAGCCTAACTTTTAATGTTCTTAAGAGGTGTCTCAGCACGCAGGGGGGACTGTATTAATGAAAAATAAAACCGGGTGGGAGCACTACTCCTTAGTGTTGTCCCCAAATCCTGCTCATGGTGGCGTGGGCGAGTCTTGGCTCCTCTTTCCCCTTACGGCCCCGCCCCCTCCCCTT
>VWZU01010892.1:887839-926825 GCA_013397095.1 Sterrhoptilus dennistouni
TGCGGGTGTGTGGGGTGTGTGTGTGGAGCTCTGTGCGCAGCCCTGCCTGGCGTCCCTGGGCTGGCCGTCACTGCCGTCGCCTCCTCGAGCGCCTTTGTGTCGGCAGCACAGTCGCAGTCATCTCGCTTCGCTTGTGCTCATGGAATCGGAGTGTTCCGAGCTGGAAGGGACCCACAAGGATCTTTGAGTCCAAGTCTTAGCCCTGCACAGGACGTCTCCAAGACTCGCAGCGTGTGCCAGGGAGGATTGTCCAAGCGTTCCTTGGGCTGTGGCAGGCTGGGTGCTGTGTGTGACACCGCCTGGGTGCTGTGTTGGTGCCTTGGTCCCGGCCGTGCCTTGCTGTGCCTGCGGTGGCGGTGCCATCCCCGTGCCCCTCTCCGTGCCTTGCCTGCCCTGGCACTGCGGCCACGGTCACCTCAGTCCATCGAGCCACGCTGACAGTGCAGCCTGCATGGATCATCTCTTGGCGCTGCTCGTGTGTGTCGGTCGTGGTGTCCCCGCTGCCGGGAGTCCAGCCCCGGTTGCGATGGGAATGCTGTGTCCTGATGGAATGTCCCTGCTATTGCGCTGTTCTGGACCTTCTGTGCACAGGGTGATTAAAATCGCCAAGAGGTTTGCCCGGGAAGCAGTGAGTACCTGCTGTGGGAGTCTCTGGTGTGCAGCAGGGGGGCCTGCAAGTCATGGAAGAGCTTCTGCCTGTGTGTCAGCCCTGGCAGAGCGTGTCTGTGAGGGCACAGCTTTTGTGCACAGCCGGGACTGTGGCCACAGCTGGGCACACCTTGTCAGCACTGCGGTTCTTGCTGGAGAGAATTTAAACTGGAGAGAATTTAAACTGTTGTTTCTGGCTGTTGAAGAGTTTGGGAGGCAGTGCTGTACTTGGCAGAATAAATTTCTGGTCTGGAGGACTCATACCCTGATTCACAGACAGTTTCAGCTTTCACTGGTGGCCTGATCTCCTTTCATTTTATGGGATGTTTGGAGCTTTTTGTCCTAGTCATGAACCTGGATGCTGTTAAACCACACTGTTTTAACAGTTGGGTATCTTGTGCCTATCTCAGTTTTAAGACTGCATTTATTCTTACTACAGTCATCTCAGGGTCAACCACGTTATGATAATTTAATTAAGATAATTTAAGACATTTCTTAGGAAAACACAACAGTTCTATGATAGTTTGTGTTTTGTTGTAAATGTCATTAAAGGGGTTGTTTTCCCAATTAGGAGGGTGGGATTTGCAGGTTGTTGAAAGTCATGTTTCAAAAAAAACCATGAGGACTCTTATCAGGTAGAAATCACCTGTTTAAAAAAAAAAAAAAAAAAAAAAGAAGCAAAGCGTGAAGGGAATGGTGGAGTAGAGAAATTGATTTGCACTTAGTGGTATGAGCTGGGTGGATTTTCAAGGATGATTGGGTAGGTGGATTTACCACCTTTCTGTTTAGGACAACTGATCCAATTGTAGTATAAAAATCTTTATATGGTGTTTTTAAATGCTGGAGTAAATAACTCAGTCTCATAGAGAAGTGGTGGCTCTGGAAAGCTTTTGAAAGAAGGCTTTCGTGTGATCTTTCAAACCTACAAACTTAAGACAGAGGAAACAGGGTTTAGAATGCTCTTTTTTTCAGTGGTTGGACAGCTGAAACCAGTCCTAACTTGTGCCAAAAGCAAGACAGTGCATTTAGCCTTATTTTTCTTTTCCCTCTGTCCTTTTTCCAGTGGGTGGTGAACAAATCAGCTCAATAGGACGAGGCCTCTGTGTGCTGCTGGGCATTTCTTTGGAAGATACACAAAGAGAGCTGGAGCACATGTAAGTCACTCCCTTCCTTTTGCCTTGTACTCTTCCATTTGTGCATTGCTGGTACCAGTGCAGTAGCCAAACAAATCAGCTATTCCTGTTGGGAAATTCAGGTTTGTCTGTTAGCTCCTTCAGATTTTACCTTGAATACAGGTTTCTTAGAGTTTTCTCTTCATGTTCCATTGAGAAAAATCTGTTACCATTTTCTGCTATGTGTTTTTTATCAAGAGTGAACTTTTTTAGGTGTCCGTCCTTTTTGAGTCTGTCCTTCAAGGATGGGATTTATGAGAATCCTCAAACTCTCCTTTTAGCTTGCACCATGAGTTATGTTGTTCCTAAAGGCCAGATAGTCTTGTCAGTTGCTTGTCTGCAAACAGGAATCAGTTTTGGCAGCCTGGAGGACTGGCTCTGGCCATCTGTTCCATGGCCACAGAATAGTGGGATTCAGCCAGCAAACACATGCAAGAGAGAGCTCTCCAGGGGCTTCTTCTGTCTCTTTTGGACTGATTATTGCTCTAGGGCTGACTTCAGTCCTTGCAGAGGCAAAAAAGAAACAGGTAATGGAGCTGACTGATGCCAAGAAGGGGTTTTTATTCTCACATGCTTGTTTGCCTTACTGTTTGCCTCCCTTACACACACACATCTGCTCTGCCATTGCTTCCCATCCCTACCTTAGTGGATGCGGAAGCTGCTGCTGAATTTTGCAGGCAGGAGGCCTGTAGCTACTGTGCTCTCAGCACCAGGTTGTTGGGATGGCTGACACAGGAAGGGCAGGAAGCCAGCATCTGGGCAAAAGGAGTGAGAGCAAGCAGCTTAACCAGGCTTTTCAGGTCCTATTAAAGGAAACTTTAGTAATCCTGTAAATGAAGCAACGAACATCTCTATGAAGAAAACAGAGCAGTGATGATGATTTAAGCCTTCTGCTGGGGCCTTCCAGTGGATGCTTTCAACAATCCATTTCATTCAGGAGTTAATTCTGTTTGCTGTTGACACAAAAATTGGCAAAGATATTCTTGTGACTGTGCCTTAGTGATGGCAAACTAGACCATAACAAAGTCTCAGCTTTGTGCTGGACTGACTGCCTCATCTGGTGCAGTGCAAAATGCCTGGCTGATGACTGCAGCTGAAACCCTTTGCACTTGATAGGTTCCCTTGATGCTGCAGGTGTGGAGAAGCCAGAAGAAACCAAAGATAGGAGATGGGCTTGGATGCAGTCCTGTTATCAGTCAAAGTCCTGACATGGACTGGGTTGCAGCTGCCTGCTGCTTTTCAGGATCCACTTGTGAAGGTCCCCTTGTTGTCTTGAGCCAGTCAATTCTGTCTCCTATCTCTAAAAAATCAGCCCAAAATTCAAACCACTTTGCTGCCAGCTGCAGTTCTGCCCTGTTCATTGGAGTCCTCCCCTCATCCTGATGAAAAAGTGTTGTCGTCATCTGGCTTGTGGGGCCTGGTTTGGGAATGGTGCTAGGAAGTGAGAAAGCAGGAGGAGTCTATGAGAATCATGATTGGAAACAAAACCCCACAGTTTTAAACACAGTTTGGGATGATCTCGTTTCCTACTGAGTGTGATTTCCTGGGGCGGTGGGAGGATTAAAATTCCCTAAGCTGCTCACATGTTAAATAATGTTGTGACACATAAAAGCAGACAGTAAAGAGTGAGCTTTCTCACTTCCTGTGCCATCCTTATGTCACTGTGTAACATGCAGTTATTCTGTCCTGGTACCACACTCTGTGAAATGATGGTGTGGATTAATGACCTGGCACTGCTGTGTAGCTGTATAAGGGTTCTCTTGGTTGAGGCTCTGCCTAGTGTGGTGAGATTCCCATGGCTGGGAATGAAGGTGCAGAGGAATACCTTGTTATGTGGAGGCAAACTGAATATGCATCCTTAGCTCATTCTGTATGGTACCCGTTGACCCTACTTGGGACAATTTAGGAATTATCTTCTCCTCCTCCCAGGGTTCGGAAGATCTTGAACTTGCGAGTCTTCGAAGATGAAAGTGGGAAGCACTGGTCCAAAAGTGTGATGGATAAACAGTATGAAGTGTTGTGTGTGAGCCAGTTCACTCTCCAGTGCATCCTGAAGGGAAACAAGCCCGACTATCACATGGCAATGCCCACGGAGCAGGCGGAGTCTTTTTATAACAATTTCCTAGAGCAGCTAAGAAAAGCCTACAAACCAGAGCTTATTAAAGGTAAGGACAGAAGGTTGGTAAGGTCCTTGCTGTCACTGGTGGACACTTCTTGTGTGTGTTCTTTCTCATTGTTGCTTGCTTTATTCTGTGATTTTCTGTAGCTGAAGGAATGTTAATACTTTCACTAGAGCCTCTCAGGGTGATCACTCCAGTCTTCCTCTAGCCAAGCCATTTCCTGGCCTTCCTCTGGGTGACATGTAGATGTTTTTGTACTCCTTTTGGCAGCCCAGAGAGGCTGCAGCATGAGAATAAAGTCTGAGGTCAGGCTCCCTCAAAGGCTGGATGTTTTGTGCTGTATAGATAGATTAAGCCAAGAGAAGCATTTTTTCTGAGAAGTGTGTTTAGTGAGGCTCGAAGGTGTCGCCAGTGTATGATGGACAGCACAGTTCCATCTGTCACTTCCACATCCTGTTAAATGGAATTGTGACAGTGGGAGGTGTAATGTGCTACTTGAAAACAGCTTTTGATTTAGACTCTCTTTCCTCAGCTCTGTGTCATGTGGAACAGTTTTCTCTTTACCAGAAAATGCCTGGCTTCCCTGTGCATTTGTGCTCTGTCCACACTCAATCTTTCCTGTTTGGTTTTCTGAGTGATTCCTGTCTGTTTTCATATTCAGATACGACTTTTTGCTGCACTTCACCGAAGACAAGTTTCTAGAAAAGACTGTTTTTTAAATGGTGTCTGTTAATAGATAATGGTTGGCCTTACTTTCCTTATAGGGAAAAAAGTAAAAAAAGACAGAAAACTGATAGCTGGGGAAAGATTTAGAGGCTAATTTTCATATTGATGCTAGGTTAGGGTAATTATTCCAGTGCTTTCCAAGGAGACACAGTGAAGTGCACACGTCCACGTGTCCAAAAATGTCCATTTTTCAAGTTTTTCTAGCTTGATATGTTCTTCCAATGGTCGTTCTTGATAAGGAGTGCATTTCTGATAGCCCTTCAATCAGTTTGTATTTTGACAGCAGCTTTTTGAATTCCTTCTCTCAGAGAATAGCAGTTGTGTACCTGAAATTAATATTAAGTGCCCTTATTTTGGCACTTTTTTTGCAAGTGCTTTCTGCAAAACAAGCTTTCACATCTGCATTTTTTTTTCCCATGATAAAAGCACAGATTTGGAAACCCAAGAGTGCTATTGTGTCAGATGACACATGCATTTAAAACTACGGGCAGCAGTGGAACTATCTGTCAGTTTATGATTTTATTTCTCATTAAACTGTGCCAGTTATGGTGTGTAGCACCCAAGTCTGTTAAGATTCCCTTAGGTCGAAGTTTCTGCTGTGACAGTTGTTTTGCCAGTGGTTTTTTTTGCTTCTTTGCTGTCTGTAAAATCTGTGTTCACATTGCCCCTACATACACAGGTACACACACACCAGTTGTAATTATTGAGATTAGAGTTTGATTCTCTGGGTTACTGTAGATGTCCTTCCCTTTTGATCCTACAGATTGCTTAATGCATTTTAGAGGAGCAGTTTAATCACTGAAAGTGGAGTTTGTGTAGCTGAGGCAACGACAGATCAATAAAGGTCTTGTCCTAGCTCCTAACAGCCTCGTGTTTTCTGGTTCCTGTTTGTGTCCAGCAGAGAATTTGGCTGTTGGAAGTTGTAGGTGCTGGGCAGGCACCTCTCTCTGCTCCCTGGCCTACCTGGAGCTTGCCCACCAGGAGCTCAGAGTGGGAAGTGTTCCCCAAAGGGAGGCACAAACCATCTTTCATACCAAGCGCAGTGGGACACTTGACAAACAAAATCTTGGAGAAAGTTCAGAGCCATGGTTCCTAGTTAAGCACAGTTTAACACATGGACAGCCACATCTAGGAATTAAAAGGCTGCATCAGAAGTCCTTGCTTGTTGTGCTTCAGTGCTTTCTTGGGTTCTTAAACATCTCACTCCCCCTGAGGAGCAGAGCTGGTGGTTGCAGGCCTGAACGCTCTTGTGCAGTTTAATATCTGAATATTAGACCTACCAAGGCTCCTCCTTATGTTTCAGGGCTCTCTGTGTTGAATGTGGATTTAGTCTGCTGAGGTAGTAAAGATTAACATGGCAAGGAGTGTGAAAATTTTTACTCCCTTAGTAGTAATATCTAAGTAAATATGAGAGGATTGTTCCACAAGGAAGAGTTTAACTCAGATTAAGGTTTGGCCCAAGTCGAAAGCACAATTATTCTCCCTGATTAATTCCCTTTGTGAGTGTTGTCACTTCAGAAGAAGTGCAACAGTATCTGGAGCAACAGTATTCACATGAGGTTAATTAAGAATAACTTTCCAAGTAGACAAGCTTAGAAGTATAAAACCAGTGTGAAATTTCTAGGTCGTGAGGCTTGAAATATGTACAGAAATATTCTGGAAGTAAATGATACCTCTTTTTCAAGTCTTTATGCTCAGATGTGGCTTCTCTGACTCCTGTGAGGTGAAAATCTTCCATCTGAGGAAGGCATGCATGCTGGGTTTTTAGAAGCAAGGAATTTGGAGAGATGGGTGTCCAGCAGAATGAACTTGTCACTTTAATAATACTTCTAGGATCCTGTTTCATTGCAGAAGATGTTGCCAGATGAATTGATCAGTCCAGAAGTCTTAAAGTGAGGAAAGATGAAGAGGAGCAACTAGAAATTTAAATGTGTGAGGAGAATGGGAGGGAGCTGTTACAGAAAGATGTTCCTTGACAATAGTTGTGATGCCAAAACAAGATAGAAGGTGATTATGACATAGGAGTACTTTGAGTGTTCTGGTGAAGGTGGGGATTTATTTTGACCACTTTGTCAGCCTCTGGAAAAAAGGGCTTGTGGAGTTTACTTTTTTTTTAGGTCTATACACATGAACCATACACATGGGAAATGGAAAAGACCAACCCTTTTTGTAAGTGAAGTACAGCAGATTGTAGAGAGCAATTTGAGAAGTTGTGCTCCCACTAATAAAGTTTAAGATAATATTCTTTATTATTTTGTTAAAGAAAGATGCACTAGTTTTGACTGGGTTTTGTGGTCACAGGGTGTAGGTTCTATCTCAAAGACCAGCCTGGGTTACAAGCAGGAATGTAGAAGTGGCTGTAGCAGGTTGGGACTGAGCTGCACCCCAGTGTCCCCTGCTCTACAGTATTCAATTGTCAAATGCTTCAGAGTAGACTCAGGTCACCTTTTGCCTAAATAAAAGTTTCATCAAAACATCAGGTGGTCAGTTGGACTGGATCCCTAGGCTGAGCTGTTACATCCTTAAAATACCCATCCTGAACTGTATTACCTGTATTCTATCCCTGATTACCTGTAGGCTTGGTGTATTTTGTGTATGTTTCTCTACTTAGCTATGTATTTATCCTCTCTGAATGTCAAACTACATACCTGGGTGCACATACACTGTTTTTTTTTCTTAGCTTTCTGCAGTTCAATAGTTGGCTGCTCTTTTATGTATTTTTTATTTCTTTTTGGTATGACAGTTGGTAAAAGCTTTGGTGTGTATGTTATCCTCCCAAGGGCCCTGAGCACTTGTTGTCTCTTCCCTTTTCAGATGGCAAGTTTGGTGCCTACATGCAGGTCCACATCCAGAACGATGGTCCTGTCACAATAGAACTGGAGTCCCCAGCAGCCACTGTTGATCTTAAACAAGTAAGTGACCCCTAAGGTCTGTCTGGAAAGGATGATGTATCCTCTGCATTTGTAGAGGATAAATTTGTAGCATTCCTGTTGTGAAGCAGAAGCCGTTAGGTACAAGGACCTTGTCCTTCCTGTGCAGCCTCTGAACAGTCAAACAATTGCATTGTTTTCTTCAGTCCTCTGGCTGTAGGAGCAAACACCTGGCCTGTTAATAGCTGCCTGCTCTCCTGGGAAGGCTTGTGTGTGTAGTGCTGAACAACTTTTCACAGTCTATTCCTCCTTTCTCATTAAAGCTGTTTAATCATAACTCATTAATGTTTTTAATAGGTCTGGACCAGCCCCCTTGCCTTTAGTGAAGTTTCTTGCCTCGTGGGAGCTTTTGCATGTGCATGACTGGATGGAAGTGGAGAGGTGCCTGTCTGTCAGAAACAAGGGAATAGCAAATTTCAATCCCAAATTTGAGTCTGGAGTAGACAGGAGAGTGAGTTAGCTCTGTTGAGGAGCAGCACAAACTGTGCTGAAAACCAAATGCAGTGATGAGGTTTCCTCATCCTCTAAACACAAGAGTGGCCAGCTTTTCCAGGCTGAAAGAAAAGGGAGAGGGATTGTTGTGCTTCAGCAAGGCCACACCAACCTTACCTGTATAATACTTCACTAAACCTTGATGAAATTGTTACTGCAGTTTATAAAAAGGGCGTGAGGGAAGAAGCAGGAAACTACAAGCCTGTTAATCTAACCTCAGTTCCTGGAAAAATTGTGGAAAAGATCATGCTGGGTGCTACTGAAAGGCATGTAAAGTACAATGCACAGTCAACATGGATTCAAAAGGGAAAGTCCTGTCCAACTCATTTAATACTCTTTTACAATAAGGTTACCTGCCAAGTGAAGAAAGGGAAGGTGGTGGATTTAGTTTTTCTAGATTTTAGTGAAGCTTTTGATACTGTCCCTCACATCATCCTTCTCAACAAGTCCTCCAGCTATGAAATGAGCAGACACAAGTGCCCTGTGTTGCCTTAAAAAGCTTGGTTTGAAGTTGGTTTTGTTTTTACCTTCAAATTCTGTTCTGAACTTTTGTGTCATGTTTTAGCTCCTGAAAAATCTGCTTCTGTTTCTGGTATTTCTTTCTGTACCCTCACAGTTTTAGTCCAGAGTTCTCAGGCCATGCCAAGCATAAGTAGCAGCAGCAGCAGCAGCTCTGTTTTTGGAGTGAGAGCTGCTGCCCTGTGTGTAGGTGTAAAATAACCAAGGTGTGCAGGATTCTGCAAGGTTTCATTTCTTTCTTGGGGAATATCGGCTTGTTTAAGGGCTTTGCCTTCACAGTTCAAGGCTGCCTGCTTTACCCATCCGACAACACCTTCCTCGTGGCCACAGCATGGCTGATGACAGGGAAGGATGCTGGTATTTAAACTTTTCTCTGGCAGTGTAAAGCCCAAAACTCCCTTGACAAGCCTCTTAAAAGTTCTTTGGGTTTTTTCATGTTCCCTGAGTTAGACACAAGGGGGAGGTTCCAACAGGATATTATCAAGAGGTTAAAAGAACAAAAACTTCACTGGCAACCTCCAGAAAATCAAACAGCTTTGGCAAAAATTTAGAGCAACATCCAGTTAACACAAAACATTCCACAAAGCATTGACTTGAACCATTTAACTTTGCAAACTCCAAACCTGTCCATTTTAAGTTGCTCAAAACTTGGAGGAGAGGGAATTAAAAGAAGAAAGAGACAGAAAAGACACAAAAGAACGAATATAGCTCCCACTCCTGGTCCCAGCAATGTTCAGCTGATTGAAATTCCAAGAGGGGTTAAGACACCCCTCATGCAAAGTGTGATGAGGAAGAGCCAGTTTAAATTGTTGTTCTCTTTCCTCTTCCCTGCCCGTTGCATTCTTTTTTTTGCTGTCAAAAATGTATTGGTTCGTTTGTAGCATGGGAACTAAGGGTAAGAGATGATGTGGTTTTATATTTGGTCTTTCAGCTTTAGCAAGAAGAGATGACTGAACCATCCTGCAGTGTTTAATGTGATGTTAGTAGGAAGAGATTAGACAAATAATTGCTGATGAATGGCTTTTTATGTCATTGGATGTGACAGTGAAATATCTCGTTTTGTCTGAGCAATTGTCTGTGTTTGTAATTGGTAATTGGAACTTTATTAGTCATTTGCAATGTAATTAGTAAAAATACATTTGGATTAGTCAATCCAAATGTATTTTTTTGTATTGCTTGTTCTAGAAGGATATAAATAAATCCCTTCTCTTATACTTGGGGCGATCATGTTATCTTATAGTGATAATTCACTGTCTTCTCTAAATTTTTGAAAATCTCAGCCTTCAGCTTTTTTTTTCCTTTCTTTTCTGTTTTGTCGATGTATGTATTGGTGGTGTGAATCTAAGTTGCAAGTTTTATACAAATGCTCACATTTACAATTTTTTAGAAGTAGACTTCTGAAATTGTTTTATGATGTATTTTTCTCCTTACTTTGTGAATAGCTGACAAAACTTGAAAAACAGCAACAAAGAAAAGAGAAGACCAGAACCAAGGTGCCCTCTGAGTCAAGTAGAGAAAGAAATGCCCCCCGAAACAAGGATGACCCCAGTGCCAGCAGTGGAGCAGAAGGAGATGTGTCATCAGAAAGGGAGCCTTAGCTCATCCAGGGCAGGCCACAGGTTTGTCTTCTCCTCTCCTCTGTAATCCTTGGCCTCATGCCTGTTTCAGTGAAGCAGCATGTGCAGAGAGAAGAGCACATGCATTAGAAGAGCTGGAAGATGAAATTTTATAATCTTGGTGGTTTTATAAAATTTACAACCTCTGCTCCCATCTGCAGTTGCACACCAGAATGCTGGGGTGGGTGAAAACCTATTTATTCCCAGCTGTGTGATTGGTTGGAATTGTGGATCTGGCCCAGTTGTGACTATTTCCATGTTGACTCAGGAAATCTGAAAGTTTCATCCTCTAATACAGCAGTGACTTAACTCAGAATCCTGCATTGTCTTCTTCAGATACGTGGAGACACAGGGTTGTATTTCTGTCTGTCCTCACCTAGCAGGGACCTCACTCTGGAACAGCCCAAATACAGCAGTCCCCAGCACTGGATGTGGAAAACAGCTCAGAAGCTGGAGACAGGGCAGAACAGCAGCTTCCTTTCATGGTTCTTACCTGCCCCTCCTCAGTTTGTTCTTTCCCAGGATGAATTAGTAACAGGCTGTTTTACAGACCTCCACCATCTAATAAGGACATTAGGGCAGGCATTGAGAACCTCACTTGCCTCAGCAGCAGGAGATCTTCTCTCCCTTCAGGCACTTGACCTGCAGGACATGCCTAGACATCAGTGAATGGAATTAGGTTGAATATAGACCTGAATCCTTTGTCATAGATTATCTGCCTGTGTAGATAAGTCTTTATCATACTCTTCCAGTCAGCTTTAAGCCTTCAGGACACAGCTTTCATTACCTTCCTTCCTCCAAAAAACTACATTGCTGATTTTGGCTTTTCAAATGTTTCCAAGCTCTCAAGAAAGTGTTGTTATCCTCATCTGCACACTTAAGCCCTGAGCTGGCTGTGCAGTTTATTAACAGCTTTGCAAAGTTAAAGTTTAAGCTTTCTCTAATTTTCCTGTCCCCAGAGTTTAGTCTGCTGGTGATACATACAATTCAGCATAGTTCATTGCTCACAAAGTTACTTACTTTTTATTTCTTTTTTAAATCCATGAATTCCCAGGTGGTCAGACATTGGGTGATGATTTCTGTTGCGTACAAGGTTTCCCCCCACTATTTCTGGGTTGTGTGTTGAAATAAGAACATTTTAGAGGGTTTGCAGGCCTTCTGGAGTTCTTTGGTCAGTCCAGTCTTTCCAATCACATTTGGATTTCTAAGGAGCTGAACTCCTCTAAAATGTGGTATACAGATAACCTAGCATCAGTTTTTATGCTGTGACAATAAGTAAAGATTCTTTTCTGTATGGGATTTGAAGGAATCCTGCTGTTTTTCTGCTCTACATACAGTAATGTTCCTGTTTGTTGCCTTCCACAGTTTCTTACACAAAAGCTACCCTGAATTCTTGAAGAAAGATCCAACATTCGCCTCAGCAGCACTCGTCAATGACTTTGGAAAAGGATGGAAAATGGGAAAGGAGAGCTGAGACATTAGAAACCTGTCATTCTGTATTGAACCAACCAAAGCAATGCTATCAGATTCAGTTGTTAATGTGTAGTGTCTGTAGTGAAAAGGACTTGTAACATTTTTGTGTATGCGTTCTCACACGACTGCTGAGTAAAGGGTGACTGTAGGCAGATGGTAGCAGAACATTTCACTTTCAGTACATAAGCTCCATTTAAAGAATAAATCAGGGTTTTTCCTTAAACTTACACTTGAATTCTGAAAATTCTCTGAGCAGGCTTGTGTATTGATCCTCATTCTGTGGTGTCATGTGCTACCTGTTTCCATTGCAATGTGCAGATCTGTTCATATTTTGGTAAATTGTTAGCTGCTGCCTAACACCAGGTTAGGCAGTCCAGTCTTTCTGCATGGATTAAGTTATTACAAGGGAAGATCATCCTCTAGTTGTTTATCATGTGAAAAACATCTGTCTTGTAAACTTTTTTAAAACCAGAAAAGACTTTATTAAACAAATGATGCCAGCTGAGTGCCTGTTGGTGTTTGTGTATTGTATTCCCTGACTCACTCCTGGGTGTGACAAAAGGAGAGGGACACGGAGTTAAAGTTGTAGGCCAAGAAACACCTATTGCTTCAACTCATCCACCTTTCCTGTGGAATGCTGGAAAGTCAGGCTGCTGACCTGAAATCTTTGCTGTTTCTAACACATCTAAGTCTTTTGTTTTTTGGTGGCCATAAAAATGCTGCACAGCTGCTCCACCTACTGTATCCAGGGCTGCTGACACTTCTGTCAGATCCATGGGAGGTAGAAGAGCATTTGGAAACTGCCAGCCGAAAACAAGAGCTGAGAAGAAGCTGCAAAACTGCCAAGGAAGCTTTGGAGGAAATGAAAGACTGCAGGTTGTTACACTTCGACTTTTTTCAGAGATGATGGCACCTTTTATATTTGCCATTCCTCAGGTCTGCCTTGCCCTTCCAGTCTGCCCTGAGCACCTGCTGTGGCCAGGATGCACAGCTCTCTCCCTGATTGTAGGGATAACTCACTGGTCAGAGTTGTTAATCCAAATGCACATCACAGTTACAATGCTGCACCTTGTGTAACCACTGTGGGTTTTTTTTTTTGTTTTTTGTTAACTTGTAGGCTGCTTGTAACCAGTCAAACCAAGATAGGAGAGACAGAACTGCACCCCGACGTGGTTTTTTAAAAACCATGAAGCTAGAGTAAAAATTTGGCAAGCTACACAGCTGGCATTTGAACAGGAGTGGTGATTGGGCAGGATAGGTGGAAGTGTTACACTTAGTCTTGCCTTTAAGAATGACACAATTTTCCATCTGACCATTATATGCAATATACGGAAAAGCTGTATGTTTGGGACAGATGCTTCTTGTTGTCCCATGCCCAGAGTATCTTTAAGCATCACAATTAGTTTCAAAAAAAACAACCAGCCATGCCCACCTAATTTAAAAGTACTGTTTACTTTAGCAAAAGTTACTGCCTTACTCTGGCAGCAAGGTCTGTTGGGGTACCCAATACCTCTGATGGTCCAGCCCTTGCAGATTGTCATAAAATAATCATAGTGAGACTGCTCTTCAGAGGTGTTTTGTAAAGTAAAACGCTTAATATATGAAAAACAATAAATGTTACGGAAACAAAAGAAAAAGCCGAGCACAGGTGTCAGAGAAACCTCTAAAAACATCCCAAAAAGCCCCTTAGTTTCTTTGCACACCTTCTTTAGATGGTTCAGGTGGGCTCTTTGGCCCAATGAAATCAGCAACAGGCTTTGAACTACACATTCCAAGCCCAATCAGTGCCTTTGTGCTGGCACTGAGCCAGTTACAATGAGAAGGGCACAGAACTTTATAGTTAAACTTACTAAAATGTCTAAAGATAAACTGAAACTCCTTATACAGGGAACTTGGGGGTGGAGGGTGCTTTACTACAAAGCCCACTTTTCCAAGTGCAGTTACATGGCTTTAAAATTGGATATTTATCCCATGGATTTTTCTGCTTGTAGAGAGCTGCAAGCAAAAACCAGGAGACGTGAATTCCTGTCTCTTGTTCCTCTGCTTGATATTTCTTAGGAAGAAATTTTCTCAACAAAAGACACCTCCAATGAAAATGTGCTGCTAATTGTGGACTGCTAAAAAAGATAAAATACAATTATTATAACACTAGAAACTTTTGCAGGTGTTTTTCCAACATCTCCATTCAGATACTGGCTTTGGGGCTATGATAGTTTGAAAAATAGAATGTTAAGAATCAAACAGTCAGAATAAATGATGTTTCTACAAAGCTGTTTGGGAAAATGATCAGAGTATTTTATTTTGGGGTGTGAATACAGTAATCAAGGTCAAAATAACATGACTATTGATGTAAGTACACAGTGGCTAAGCTCAGTTTAGAAGCTAGAGTGGACAATAAATTAAAAATGTTCTCATTTACAGAGATGCTCATTCCTGGAGCACCCCCACACTGATTAGTGGAGTTTCTTCTTTTCAGTACCTGCCCAGCAAGGGGCAGACAGACCTCCCCAAGCAGTTTTCAGCTGGTGTGAAGTATCTGCTCTTCTCTGGCTGCCAGTCCATCCTGAGCATTCCCATAATGTTCTCAGAAATGCCCATTTTTGGTCAATTTTGTACCTGAGTGTTTAGAAATGGTTCTCTCTCAGCTCAGGCGCATGTAATAACAGAATATAACCACTGCAGACAGCAAAGGTTTGGTGAAAATTTAAAAAGAGATTCCTAAACTCTTTGCATGTAACTGGTTCTCAGTGAAAGTGAAATGGCAGGGCCCTGACAGGAATCAGAGCAGATGTTGTAAAAATACAGTGGAGGTTGGTCACCTTTCTGTACTCTAGAGTACACATTCATACCAACCTCAGTTTTATTGTAAGTCATTCTATTCCCAATGCTTTAGGAGGAGAGCACCCTGTCTTCTCCCCAGTCCATGGTTTGCCAGGCCAGATCCCAGTTCTTCCTATGAAAACTGGCCTCCTGTTCACCCTGGCATAAATGGCTCAAAGCTGAGCTCTTTAAAAGGGAATGAGGAGCCAGGTTGAAGTTTGAGGGTTTTTTGACAATGGTCTTTGAAAATAAACCATGGAAATGCTGAGCTGTGGCTGATCCTGGATCCCCAGACTCAGCATGGAAGGGCTGATGGGAAAGATGTAAACCCATCTTAAATCCCCCTATTTCCCTTGTAACTCCATCACATGATGCCCACACGATGTGTGGGATATTTTAGGAAGCCACAGATGTAAATGGGACTGAGGTCAGAGCAGCACAGCCTTGGTGGAGAAGTGGTGCCAGGGACTAGAGACAGCCCACAGCATGGTGGGGTCTTAACAGCTCTGCTTGCACCACAGGGGTTATCAATAACCTGCTAATCTTTGGTCAAGGGCTGCTTGGGAATGGCAACACCAAGTGCTTCAAAAGATCAGGCTGGATGACGGAATGGGCCAAATATTTTATTTCTCCTTGCTGTTTTCTTTCAGAGAGCTCCTTGCATTTAATAAGCCATTTCGTACTACAGCCAGCAGCATCTGAATATGTTTTTGTTCTTTGTGAGTTTAACCTAATCCCCGCAGTATTTTAGAGCTGCTCCTCATATTTCCATGCCAAAAAATTATTATTGATTTAATAAATATATTGTCAACATATTGGTGTATGGAGAACGTGCTACAGTTATGACTTAAGGAGAGGAGATTTATGCTTTGTGTAAGAGAGTACTTTGCTATTCATTCGAAAGTGTTTTTTCCTCTTGTGTTTAGGTTACCTGGGGGATGTTGACCAGTTCCAGATGAGGTATGATGGTAAATTTTTTTCCAGTTAAGACCTGGGACTCATTTTATAAGGGTGGTTGAAAAGTCTCTGGCTGTATAGAGCATATATATGTCTTTTTGCACTAATCCTTCTGCACTAACACAACTGTATGCAAAAGGTTGGAGTACTGTGGGGTGGACAGTTCATATGGCAGATGTTATTAACCTGTAAAAGCCTTCCATGGCATATCTTCTAAATCTTTGAGTTTTTTGGTTTTGTAGTAATAGAAATGGCAAATTTTGACTCGGAGAGGATGAGGTGTGATTGACTGTGAAGCAGGACCGAAGATGTTTATTGCTTTAAGACTATTTTCCTTTGTACCACCTGGTGTCAGCAGAACCTAAGAAACTGAAAACCATTACAGTGACTTAAGGTGGTTTTCATTAAAGTCTCCTTCCCTAAAGAAAAATCATAATTTTAGTGATAATTGACACCACTGTTTTTTTCAGAGTGTATTTGTGTATTTGCACTCTCCAGGGTTCAAAAACTGTGCAATACAATAATTTTTTTCTGTGTGTTAACCCAGTGATCTGCATTACATTTGTGCAAACTCCTCAGCCCTGCAGAGAAGCAGAGAAGCTGCGAGGGGAAGCAGCAGCCCTTTGTTACCACACCTCATACAGCCCTGTGGTGGCACCAGCATTGTCTGTGCTGTCTTTTGGAAGCCTCAGGCTCTGAGCTGTCTTTGGTTCAGAGCATTTCTGTCAAGTTACACGACTGCAATTTTGGCAGTACCAATAGATGTGTTCTGAGTGTCAAGGCAGGAGGTGGATATCCTGAGATGAGTCCGATGCTTACAATCACTCCTTAGGACTGGCAAATATCTGCCTGGGGAAACAGGTGGGTGCCTTTTGAATGAAATCATAGTATGCTCCTACTCACATTTGTGTTTACAAGTCTTCTTTTAGGGGAGGAGGTTGGCTTTAATTGTGCAGTTGGAATCAGAGTACGAATACGTCTTTCATTCTGTCATGAGTTTATTTCTTTGAGGTGCTCTTGCTCCTCAGAAGCCGGACACTCTTCTACAATGTTTTTTTATTTGTGTCGCTTGATAGCTCCAAATAAGTTCTCTCTAATTGCTTTTCTTTGTTTGTTTGGGGTTAGGGGGACACAAGGCAGGAATGTAAAGAGCAAGTGCAGTTGGGTGTGAATCCTAAAATACACTCACATTCTAAAAGCTATCATTTCAGGGGGATGCTTCAAAAGGGCAGTCAGATGGAATATTTCTCCCTGTGGAGAATTGATTGTTGTGTCATGGTCTTGCAGTGCTGAGGTTTGCTGTCCCTGGAGCAGGCACAAACAGCAATCAGCCAGGCAACATTCTCTGGTGTGCTTTAGGAAGTAGAACAGTGTGGGCAATAGCTGGGTGATGCCCAGCCAAGGAACTCCTGGCCAGCATGGAAAATTTCCTAGAGGTTGATAAATGTCCTTAGAAAAGAAACCTGAACAAACCCCCCTGAACCTGCTTTATGATATGCTAATACATAGTGAGGAGCTGATGAAATGGGAGGGAGAGTGGAGCAATGGAGATGTTTCTTATGGATTAAAAGGAATAACGATGAAAACTTTAAGTTTTAGGAAATTTATGGGAATATAGCCAGTGGGCTTCATAAGTTGAAATATCCACTGCAACCATGAAGTTGTGTGCCCGCTGCAAAATTGCCTTTGTGTTTCAGGGGAGAAGAAGGAGTTGAGAAACTCTTTTATTCCAGTTAGTTTAACCTATATATATTGTTAACACATCTAACAAAACATTTTATGAATATATTTCCATTTCCCCACCTGTGTTTTGGGGATATCCATGTTGTTCTTCTATAAAAATGATTAGACATATTTCTGGTGGTAGGACAAATAATATTTTTTCCATTATGCTCCAGTGGTGAAAGTATACTAAGCTACCCTGAATGTTCCTGCAAAAAATTACAGTGAAATATAAAGTATTGTGGATTAAAATCCATGAAGAAAATCGGTCAGAGTATTTAGATTCAAAGTAATGTCTCTTTCTAATAGGAGATATTGTTGAGAAGTCCATGGAGTCATGTGCAGCCACATGCTGATAAGAAAACCATTTTGAAAAGCATCATGGTGCATTCTTGCAAGGATAAAAGTGCTGACATTAAAATTGGAGCTGATTATGTTCAACATGGTTTAGGAACAAGGATTTCAAATTAGCCCAGAAGTTTTGGCAACAACTCCTTAACTTCAAATCTTGTTTGCTGTTGTCTGCTTTGGTGTTCAAACTGTGCTCTGTGTTGGTGTGTTTTCACTTGGTTTTTTACCTGTGCCAGCTCCAGGAATGTCTCAGGGTGAGCAGGGTCTCAGGCTGGGAGAAGGTGTGCTGCTCCTGATGTGAGTACTGGTGTTGGTGAACCTACAGTATGCACCAGACAAGGCAGAAAGATTTTGCATATCAATGCCATGTCAGTCACAATTATTTTTTCAATTCTTTCCTACCTGAAATACATGTGTCTATAAAGATGAGCACAGAATACATTTAATTCCCATTTCTGCCTTGTGCCTCCTAAAGAAAGTGCCAGATGCACTGTTTTTGAGCACATTTTATCTTACCTTCCAGCATCCCTTCTTTACCCATCATCAAGCTGATCAACTCCTGCTCCTCTGTCCTTCTTAACCCTATGTTGGACCCATCCCCTTGGGGCTCTTGCATAAGGCCAATTTCCAGCACAACTAGCAAAATGGGCTTTGTTTTGGTTTTGGAAATGTTTAGGAGAGTGTAAAAATAAAATAAAAGATGCTGAGAAGGAAAAAAACCTGTTTGCCTGCGCAGGCATAAATCCCTTTGAGGTCCTGGTGGGGAAATGAGGAATAAAGGGAGAAGGGGAACAGCAGGAAGCTTGAGTTGTGTCTGTGAGGTTTTTTCCTTGGAGCAAACCAAGTGGATTAAAATTGCCTCATGTATGAATGGGATGTTTCTACACTGATGGCAGTGTGCCCGTCATTACCAAATGCAAATGCCATAGGCTAATTAAATGCACCAGAATAGTGTTGCCATGCTGTTGTAAATACAGTATGAAATACATTGACCAGTAATCTGAAGAGCCCTGAAGTGGAGCCTGTAGGCTGATCATCTGTTTGCCCCTGAATGTACATGAGGCTGGAATTTGGGGCATCATTTGTTGGCATCTTTCTGGCCTGCTACCTTTGTGTAACACAAGATTTTCCAGTAAATGTCCATCTCTGAAGTGTGAGGTTTGAGCTCTGTGGTTCATCTACTGTCCCCTCTCTACTGCTCCTGTTAAGTCTGTTTTATACCAAACCACAGCCTTACTTTGGACCTGCTATGGAGGCCAAAAATCAGGGGGACTGATGACTCCTTGAAACAGGAGAAATGAGGAAGAACACAGACATCCTGACCTTTGTGCCACGAAGTCCTAGACAGATTCTCTTATTGGTCCCCCATTCAGAATGTACAGAAGATGCTGAGACCTTTTGGGCCGTGGCGTTATTTGTATGATGATAGTTTTCACCTTCAGCTTGCCAGTCTGTCATCAGATTCACTTGATTCAGTTTTCTTATATCACCAGCGTCTGGGTGAAGTTGAGGTTTAGTTCATGAGTGTGGGTTGACATAGGATTACTTTAAATAAGCTGAAAATTATGTTTCTGATGAGGAAATCCAGAGACATTGGAAAAACTGCATCAGCTCTTTGTATTTAGGAAATCTGTCAAACCAGCTTGGATTACTGAATGTAGGTATTTTGTGTCCTCAAAGCAATAGGGCTGACCATTTCTCTTTCTTATTGGTTTGAGATTTGCCAGCCTATCTCCTTCAAGCCAGACCTTGTTGGAAAATGCATGTATAATGCATATAATGCATGCATATACACGTATATATGTATGTATACAGACATATCTATACTAAATAAAATTTGTAAAGTGGCACTGTAAAACTGCCACTTTAAAATGTATATACATGCATATGTCATGTATATATCTTATATATATAATATATATATTCATCTGTGTCCTGCAGGGTCTTCAAGAGACAGTAACAATTTTGCACACAAAGAAATATGGGATACAGTAACATTTTGGGCTATCCTAAACAGTCTGTCATGTCCAACCAGGAATACTTGATATTTTCTTATATAAAATCCACCTTGAATTTACCTTAAACTTTAGACATGAGTAGGCCCAGCAGGTTTTTGCTTCCCATGGCAAATTCCATGTGCTTCTGTTTTTCCAGACTGATTTGATTGTCAAAATTCTCACTCAGAGACAATTTACTTCTACCCTTGCTGGAGTCTCCTGAGATGTGTTGCTCAGCATGAGTATTTTCCTGATGTGGTACTGCTCATTTCTTGGGACCACTGTCTTCAGTTCACCTCATCTCATCCAATTCTCAGAAAGAATAAAAATAATTACTGTATAATGAAACACAGTGTAATAATACTTCATGAATTTTGTCTAGACCTCTGTTCTCACCCATAAAACCCCTGTTTACAGAAATCTTGAACAGCCTTTTCAGTAACAAAGTGGAATATATGGAATATATTTAGGCCCTTTAGGTGTTGCTGTACAAGCTTCACAATAGGTGAAGAGAGAGAGCTTGTAGAAGCAGTTCTACTTCTTCCTTCTCCCTAAATTTATCTCCTTGAGGGGTGCAGGGCACACTGAAATTTGCAGCATCTTATTTCATGATGCTGCCATGTGATACCTCTTTATTGGTCTCTCTAGGAAAGCCTGCAGTGTCTAGAGAGGCCTTATCAGATGAGAATGATCCCTTGCCTCAGCTGCAAGATTTTGCCTTTTTAATTTCTCCTAGTAGGTCCACAAGAGCTTAAATGGATGTGGGAAGTGGGGAGTCTGTCAACCATCTACAGCAGTTAATGCTCCTTTTATTATACAAAGGACAAACCACTGGGTAAAATGACATGGTTTCTTATTATTTTCATCTCTCCCCCACTCCCTGCCCTCTTTATTTGGTCCTCGAATTTAAAAGTATTTGACAAGAGCCTGTGCTGGTGAGCCTGTGAGTGAGCAGCTTTGCTAGAGCACCTGCAGCAACTCCAGCTGTCAGTAGGAGATGCTCCTGGAAGCAAAACTGAAGTAGGAGAAATGCTTCACAGGAGTACTTCAGGTGATTTCTGGACAGTTATGCATACATTGTACTTTGTTTTAATTCTTTGCTGATCTTGCAGCGAAACCTAAGCCTTCTTTGGTACTTTAGAGACTTCTTGGAGTTAATTCTTCCAAGATTTCTTCCAAGCAGATGGTTCTTAACTTCCATCACTGTATTTCTGTTGAATTTCTTGCTTTGGCTGCCAGTACTTTGAGTTTTACTTTTCTCTAGTGGTAGGGGTTTGGTTTTTCTTCTTCCAGACATGTGCTTATATAAAGTCCAGAAATGCAGCCCACCAAACCAAAACTGTAGTTAGATTCCTACTATTGTAACAGGATTTTGAGACACTGGAGCATGTCCAGAGAAGGGCAACAAAGCTGGTGAAGGATCTAGAGAGCAAGTCCTATGAGGAGAGGCTGAGGGAGCTGGGGGTGCTCAGCCTGGAGAAAAAGAGGCTCAGGGGAGACCTTCCCACTCATAACAAATCCCTGGAAGGAGGGTGTAGCCAGATGTGGGCTGACCTCTTCTTCCAGACAGCCAGGACAAGAGGGGACAGCCTCAACATCCACCAGGGGAGGCTGAAGTTAAACATTAGGAAGAATTTCTTCATGGGAAGGGTTGCCAAGCATTGGAATGGGCTGCCCAGGGAGATGGTGGAGTCACCATTCCTGGAAGTGTTCAATAAATGACTGGATGTGACATTTAGTGCTATGGTTTAATTGGCAGGGTGGTATTTGGTCAAAGGTTGGACTTGGTGATCTTGGAGATTTTCTCCAGTCTTCATGATTATGTGATTGTAAGGGTTTCTCCTTTTCAGTGATTGCTTTTTGGGTGATTGCTTTTACTCTTTAAGGTGAAGGTAAATAAGGAATCTTTCTATGATTCTATGCTCGTCACCTATGGTGTAAATCAGAACTAAAACCCCTTGTTAACCTGGAGTTGGCATTGGCAAGATCAGTGACCTAAATTGTTACTCCCCACATACTCAGACCATTACATCCCATGCCTAGGCCTAAAAAGTTCCTACAGCTTCAAATTACCTTTTACACCCATCTGATGAAATTCAAATTGATAAGAAAACCAGCATTTTTATATGAACACACAGAGAGAATAATGTTCCAAGCACTTCTTAAACATCATCAGATGGTAAATCTAACACTAATCCTGACTGCTTTGCACAAGTGATTGTCTCTTCTTATTTGCAGTAACTTCCACATTTCAGTGTGTGTGGGCATAGTGAGTGTATTTAAAATAAAGTGCCTTAAATCTGGGGGTAAGAAATCAAGTACTGATGAGTTTTCTGTGGTTTCTACTGCTGTGCCTCCTGAAGGGAGGGGAATGTGCTTGTCTTTTTTCCAATCACTGTCTACACCTTTATTTTCATCTCAGAGTCTGAAATATTTTGTCCTGTCCCTAAGCAGTGTTGCAAAGAATTTTTCTGACATGAAATACAATAGATGTCAGGGAGGGGCTGCGTGTTTGATTTTTTATACCAACCACAAACATGACCAGCACTGTGTGATCATTTAGAAAAAATTAGTTCTGCTGGGATGGGGGGGTGGGGACAGGACAGGGAGAAGCAAAAGAATTATGATTATTGCAGTAAAAATTTAGTGGAAAAAAATTTGAGATGTGCACTGAATCCTTTAATTTTATTTTCTTTATGAAAATGACTTTTTTCCTGTTGGCCTTGAGGGTGGTGAAAATGGGCACACAGGCAATGCACATAGGAATTTTGGCCTGTTTCAACATGGATATTGGTTGAAATTCCATGTCCCAAGCTTTGTGTCAGGTAACCTTGGAGTCTACCAACTCATTTTCACCTAATGCCTCATTCTGAATGACACTTAGTACAGTTTTTCCATTGTTAGGTGATTTTTTTTCCTGCCCTATCTTTCCAGCTGTAAGACAGTCTGAATGCTAATGGAGTTGGAATGCACTTAAAGAATCCATTGAGACTACAACAGCAATAATTTTTTAGGTATTATGAATATTGTGTCTATTTATTACTTCATTTGTTATGTTTGGGAAGGGAATCTGTTAAGAGATTTTTTTTTGAGAATGGTTTCTGTTTAATGACTCTCCATAAGTAAGACATAAGGCCAATTTCCAGAACAGAAATGTATTGGCTTAGTGGTACAAATATGCTAATTTCAGTTCCATTTCTGTTTACTGGGTAAATGAGCAAATGTGAAAAATGAAACGAAATTTGTCTAATTTGTTCCACCACCAATTTTTCAGGTTGTATTTACAGTACTGAATATACAGCATTTTTTTCTGATGTCTGATTGGATTGTGTAGGGAAAAAAACTGGCTATGTCAGTTCTCCAGCATTTTTTAAGGAAAAAATACTTAGTTTAGGGATACACTAAGAAAATAAAAACAACCAAGGATAATGGAGCAGCTCAGTAGTGTGAGGACAATTCTGCATCACACATTTGTGTGCTGCTGCTCAGTTTGCAAAGCTGGAGAACTCAAGAAAATTTCTACCCCTTGGTAATGGTCATCATGCCTTTAGCCTGGGTTTTTAGACTTTCACTGATTTATCATTTGATACAGTTTTACAGGTTTAGTTGTACTTTCAGACATTGTAATGTCAAATTTCAATATTTTCAATCTAGTTTTGGTTGCAAGCAGGTCTGCAAAACCGTTTGGAGTAGGAATAGAAAACCACATGTAACACTTAAGTAGGACTGTAGATAGCAATGAGCAATGAATATGATTTATAGTCTCACTTCTTACATATTATTATTTTTTTTAATTTTAGCATGCAATATGCCACTAATAATATGTGTCTGTATGAACCCAACAGTTTGTGAGTTGAGGAAGATTATTGGCATGTGAATTAACCACTGTGTTCTCTACATGCAGGAAGTGATTCTCCTCTGTTTTATGTTATTTTAGTGCAGTTTTAATAGTGCAGCAGAAGTAACTAATACCAAAGGATTACATTTTTAATATTTTATTAACCTAATGACAAGGTGAGCAATGTGGTGGGTCTTCAGCAGACCATTGCACTGGTCTGGAGAATCATGCAGTCCCAAATCTTCAAAATGCTGTTCCTTGAAGATAGGGTAATTGTGGTGGTGTGTTTGTGTTAAGTTATTGTGAAGTTATTTTCCTAATGGTTTGTACCTGTTTTTCCCCTGACAGGTTTTGGTTTTATCCTAAGTTTTCCTGTCCCTTCCACGGCTGTCATTCACCTCCTAGACACACTTGTTACCTCATTTACAAAATGTCAGTCCTTCCTAAATCCTTCCCTCAGTTCCAGAGAGTTCCCTGTCAATCCTTGCTGCCCTGACCCCCTGCCTAAACTCTGCCTGGGAATTCCCCTATTCTTCGGTGTCCCGTTGGCCCTTGTGACCCTTTCCACTCCCCTCATCTTCCCTATAGGTTGTCAGACTGTGAACCCCTCCTCACTCCTGTTGTGGTTTTGGTTTGCTTATCTGAGTCATGGCATCATTTATGTGGTGATTTTACGCTTGCTAAATTTTGTTTGCTAACTGGGAGATAGGATTTTGGGAGAAAAAGGCAAAACCAGGCTCAACTTAAAAGTAAAACAGATTGTATTAAGATTTATTTTATACATTAAGAGAAGAAAATAAGAAAAACAAAACAAAAGACCACAAATGAATTTCTAAACCAACCCTTTCTCCCACCACAAACTGTTAATTTTCTACAAACAATGTAAAGAGGCAAAACTCAGAACTCCAGGTCAGTACCACTTATAAAACAGTCTTTCATCCAGCCTTTAAGAGAGAAAGTCTCTCCTGTTTTTTGGTAACTTTCCACAAGAGAAAGTCTGCTTGTAGCTTCCAACTCACACAAAAGCAGCCCACCCGGGGAACTTCTGCAGTTGTGGAAGCTCCCATATCATGTAGCCTTTCTCATGACTACATATGGGCCGTAGAGTCACAGATTGGGGTGGTAACTTTTAAAAATAAGCAGTTTCAAAGGAAAAGGATTTTTTTTTCAACTCAGGAAACAGAGATGTCTTCTCACTTCTTCACTGGTAGAGGGCTTCTTCTCATCTCTCTCTCTTCAACCTGTCATGAGGTCACAAAATCACAGCTGCTAATTCAATATTCACTCAGTTCATCACAGATACCTTTGCTCAAATCCACAAATCATCTCCCCAGTTTATATTGTCCACGATTTAAAAGATTGTTCTAGGATATTACAGTCTGTTAACGTAATCCAGAGGAGATTTTCAGCCTAGAACCAAAGCAACTTGTCATCTCTATCTCTTTAAAAGTCACTTTTCCTTTACTAACTTTGAGATCTCCATACTGTCCCTTTACATGTCTCCATTTTGGCCTTTTCTCTCATCTCTGAGAAGGGTTAGAGTTTAAGAAAATCTCAGTCTGTGTCAGGAATGAGTTAAAGCTTGCCCAGGCCAGCGGTGGTCAGGGGATCTCTGCCCCAGCTACTGCAAAGGTTTCAAAGCCATCCCGGTGGGGGCTGGTGGGCACCTTTTCTTAGCCCCCTCCATTCAAAGGCGTGAGCCACTTGCAGCTGCTCTTTGAGGCCCAGGGTAGGGTGGGGGGAGAGATCCCATCCTCCCCCAGGCCAGAGGTGCCAGCATCCAGGGGCTGGGGCACAGCCCTGCCACAGCCTGCCCTGATCCCCACCACAGCACTCTTCAGCTGCCCATGTTACATGATGTGTCACCTGGTCCCCAGATGGGGGAAAAGAGGAAGTCTCCGACTCAGCTTCAGCTTTATATATGGGTGTTACCAAAAGACACATTCTGTTTTCTGAGTGGTCAGAATTGCATGCCAATCCAAATCCTGACCCCTAATAGGTCCCTGTCCTTTCCAGAGAATTTTAAGGTCCTAGCAGAGCATATTCTATTAACCAAAAAAACCCCGAACTGTATCAACCCATGACAAACGTTATATCCCTGGATTGGTTAAATAATTGTATCCTTCCCCCATTCCTCCCCCCTTTAAAAGACTGTGTAAGTGCGGACTTTTCATTTTTTTTTGCCACTGCACCCCTTGGGGAAATCAATCCTTTGAGAAGCATCCAAGAAACCCCTCCCTGTTCTTTGCTCTGATCCACAGCGCATCACAAGTGACTGCTGTTTGAGTACAGCTATTGCTGCTGCCTGATCCAGCAGCCCTGCTTTGCTGGTACCCCACCCTGAAGTGGCATGGGAGCAGCCACTCTTGACACAGAGCTGGGGTGAGTGCGAGCTAGCTGGGGTTTCTCCGGCTTTGCGTCAGGTAATTCTTCACTACACAAAAAAGAGTTGCCACATGTCACACGTGTAGAGTTCAGGAAGGTGTGTTGGGAAGGTGGGTTACTCCAGAGTTTACCTGAGCATCCAACGACTTGCACCTGACTGGCAGCATTTAGGTGCAAAGATATTCATTACAGATTAAAAATGTTTAAGACTGCAAAGTAATGAGGAGACAGTTGATCTTAACCCTTAGAAAAAAGGGGATCTTTGGCTGAGCTGTCGTTGAAGCTGTGTATCAGATTGAGGACTCTTACCAGGTTTATGAGGGTTTTCCTTAAACTCTCCACGAACGAAAGATGGGCTGGCAATGTTGTCAGTACCAGAAATGACTTTAAATTAAAAACAGCCTTTGCAACTTTTCCAACACTATGAAATTTGCAATCTCTGAGCAGCATCAATAAATGAGTACCAGGGTGTCTCTCCCCCCAACCCTTTTTAGCTGGGGAGGATGAAGGTCAGAGGGGCAAGTTATGGAATAAGATTATTTTTCTGCTTCAATATCTCAGTGTTCAGAAGAAGTAAATATTAATTTTAGCTGCAGCTCGCATGCTTGTCTCTAAACTCCAGGGAAGCTGGATCTAAATGCATACCACGGGCACCAGTATCACTGTAAAAGGGACTGCTGGGTCGTATCAAGTATCAGTTTCTGGTGCCAATTAAAACACATTATTGCTTGGCTACTCAGAATAATGGAAAACAGGGTGTTAGAGGCACCTGAGCCTCTGTGTGCAGTGTAATTTACACAGCCAGTCAGAGATGTAAATCAGTGCTAAAGCACACGTTGTTACAAGAATATTACACAATCGGAATTGCTGTTCTTCAAAGCAATCTCAGTCATGAGAAAAAAAAATTAAGACATAGTTATTCCATAATGTCTCACAGATAATTAGTGACTCCAGATATTTGAAGTAATCTGGAGTTGCTGATACTGGTGACAGAGCTACACCTTTAATACCTGGATGTTGTGTGGGGCTGGGGCCACCTGCAAGAGCCAAACCTCCTTGCTGAGACCTCCTCTGGGAAACCCAGCTCTTTGAAGAGGTGCCTTGTAGAACATAATTGCAGCCTAGATTTTGTGCTTTCAAAAGGCCTTATCAGCCTCATCTCTGTCTTCTGGGAACTTGGCTTGACGCTGTAATTGAATCAAATTGACTCTTAATTAGTTAGATTCTATTCAGGAAGGATAGGTTATTGAAAAATACTCATTGACTTTCTCTGTGTGCCGTGCTGTGCACGAAGCCAAAGCTGCACAGCTGGATGTAAATCTGAAACCAGCTCCTGGTATTAGGATAGTCCCTGTATTTGAGATGCAGCGCTTTGCCATTTCACATGACACAGCTCGAAGGTGAAATCTAAGCAGGTGGGCAGAGTGTTGTCTGTCCCTAGGTTTCTAGGGTTTTCATTTAATAAATATGCTCAAGAAACATGCAATCCCCCTACTTTGGATTAATTTAGGATACTCCTTGTAACAGGAGAAGTTTATTTGGATGATTCTTAAGTAGTGCAGTTGAAGCAGATGAGCAACAGGAGCATCAGCTGCCTTATCTGCTGTCAGGTGGCTTTAATCCAGTGAATTTACAGTGCAGGGCACCTGGTAAGCAGATAATGCTGTGTTGCTTATTTAAATAAGGTCTGCTAATCTCCAAGCCTCTTGCCTGGCTAGTCCAAATTATGCTTTCAAAGGATGGTACGTAGTAACTAATTACTGTGATCAGGTTTAGCGAGGGTTATAGAAAATATGAAATAAAGAAGTGAGTGGGTGAAGGCTGAATTCTGTAAAGCCAATTGCTTCCCTCTCTATAGGAAGAAAGCCATAAAGAAAAATTACTTGTTACCACCCTGGAGAAAAGTATCTTTTCTTTATGCTTATATCAATCCCCAGATTTTGGGGGTTTGATATCTAATACAGATATGTTTGTATTAGACCCCAGATTTTGTTGAGCAACAAGAATAACTTTGAATGAATGGAAAGAGGTCTGAAGATACAGGAGATGAAACTAAAGGTTAGGAAATAGGTTCAATTACAGATTGTGTGAGACGAAACAACAGGGCAAAAATGCCAGTCTGATTTTGACATTTTATCACATAGAAGTAATTGTGTGGTAATGTGTAGCTCTTACCTAGGCCCTATAGAACTAAGCTTGTATTTAAAATTATGGAGTATTTGTATTTTCTTCTGGTTTTTATTGAAAATATGCTTAGACTTCTCTATTTATGAGATTTTACCAAAATAATATAAGCTTTATAATGTCATTAAAATTATTACTCAGTTACATGAAAAGTGCAGGATTTTAAGATTTACTTAGTTTTAAATATTTATTTATATTTCAGATATCATTGAGATGTAAAATGTATTTCAGTACAACTTTTTTTTAGCTGGATGTAACTTTTAAAAGTGTTTATGAGAGTTTGATGTTGTGTTCTTTGCAGTTTACCAGTTACCAGTGACAAAGCAAAATCACCATTTTCTTAAGGAGAGCTGGGCTTTTGGGTCTCTCCCCTGTATATTTTTTGGTCATCGCTTAAAAAATTGTTTTCTTCTGGTTGAAGTCAAACATGAAGTCCCTTAATGTGGAAAATAGGAAACCATTTTAAAAAACTAGAGTGTGTACAAGAGAACCTTTGACACAAATCTCTTGGAAAATAGCAAATTATTAAAGATATTTTTTTAAAATTTCACTTAGCATGTATTATTTCCCATTCAGAAGGAAATTCAGGGATGTTTGTACATCTAAGCAGGAATGACGTGGCTTTTTATCCTACATAACACCATAATGGTTGCTCATACCCACAGTGTTTCCCACTTACCCAATTAAGACATCATTAAAAGTTCTTCGTGCACTCTAAAGATATGAAATGTAAGTTAGACCAATTCCTGAATATGTATGAATGCAATTTCTGGTGGAAGGAGAGTTTGAAATGCTTGTTAATTCTGTATCTAAAACTTCCAAAAGCTAAATATACTTCATCTGATTTTTTTTATTTTCTCTCTGCTCCAAAAGTGCCTCCCTGGTAGCAGGTGAGCTTGGAATTAAATGTGGGATAGCGAAATGCTGCAGAGGAGGGTGATGCCTGAGGTTGAGGCATTCCCCTTTGAAAGCAGATATACTTTCTTCCAGCCTAACCTCCTTTCAAAAAGAAACAGACGGCTATCTGGTTGCATTAGCAAGGGTGATACTGTCAAATTGACTTTAGAATTGTCTTTGATGGTTTACTGTTCTTATGATAGAAATCAGGTGAGGATTTGCTAAAAAAAAAAAATAGCGAAGCTGCGTCTGTGTATTGTTTCCTTCATTATTTTAGTGCTATTGTGTGCAAAATTTTGTTATCAAAATTGTAGAGAAGTAATTGGCTATGTAGGATTTACCCTGTGGATAAGGATGCCCTTAATTTCATTTTGGAGTTAATAAGCTGGGAGGGACTTCTTCCACCTGCAGAGCAAAACCTTTCAGGCTAGGAAGAGGACACTGCCTGGGCTGTCAGCAGTTCCTTTGGTGAGTGGTACAATAGGCAAAACCCCCACTGTATGCTCTAATTTCCAGAATTTAAGCGGGAAACAGCTTTTTGTGCTCCTACCCAAGAGCTACAGGACATCAAATAATCAACCAACAGTAATTATCCAGAACCCAGGGAGGGGTAGAAAGTTACCTTTGCAGAAAAAAATATATTTGAATGCATTTTGCTGATTGTGGTGTTTATTTCATGCATGTAATGTTTAAAAAAAGTATTTTTGATATGTGTCCACTTCCAAGTAATGTGTGTGCCTCATGCTGAATGCTCTAGAAAGTCCTAGAGATGCTGTCACATGAGCCCCAGCACAGGTGACAACGTGATGTTGAGAGTTCACACATCAATCTGTGCTCCCAGTACAGCTCCAAGCTCAAGTGAGGGGGAAAAAACTGGAAGATGGTGACATGGCCTTGCTTTTTAGAGACTACTTTTGGTACCCAAAGGGAGCTGGGATTCACTCTGGGAACTGGGGAGAGTTCACTGTGGAGGCCCCAGGGCCTGCCATCAGGAGAGATACCCTTTTAAATTAGGGTGAGAAAAAACTTTCTCCCATGTGCCTTTGCAGCCACATGTTAATATTTCTTAGGTTTCATTGCTTCATTCATTTTGTCAAGTTATGTCATCCTGTTCAGCCCACATTCACCATATATACACCCCTCCTAGAATGTTCTTCCTTCTCTTGAACCCCATTGGGTTATTTTTGCTGCAGTGTTCCACCCCTGTGATCCCGTTAATCCCCCCAGTTCCTAGCCACCCCTCTGCACCATTTTTCCCTATCCCTATTGTACTTTGACCCTCAGAAGCACCCCATTTATCTGGTATAAATTGGATCTGGTACTGGCCTGGATCTTTGGCCCCATTTTGGCTCTCGTGCCTGGAACATATTCGAGGCTGGACCCACTATGCATGTGCCAATGATAAACAGCCCTCGGATTTTCAAATGGGACCCATCTCCTCACTTTTATGGTCAGCCCCGTCTTAGCAGAGAGCACTGGGCCCCAAAGGCACAGGTCACTCTCAGGGACAGCTGTTGCATGATGCTACAGTTTACATGGGAAAACCCAGGTAAGGAAGGGAATGTCAACGAACACTGCACTTTCCTAACACAATTTGTTTAGCCTCTTGAAAAACTTGGGAGATGCTAATGAGTTTTATTTCATTATATTTCCTAGACTATATCCCACTGACTTTATTAGTTTTGGATTTTGATTTGTATTTTATAGCAAATAAGTAGCAAAGTGTCTACCCTGCTATCTTAGCACTTGTTAGCAACTAAAATGCAAACAGCAGAAATTAGCATAATAAATATTTACAGCTTACAGAAATGTCAGTTCTATAATCAAAATGAGGTCAGCCAAAATAAAAAAAATTCAACTTTTTTTTGTCTTCAAATGCCCCTGTCAGAAAAGCAGATTTGCTATATAGAATTTATGATACTATATATATTGTTCTTGAAAACTTGTGCTCAAATGCCTTCAGTATTTACTCATATCTAACAAAATTCTTCTTTGAAGTGTGATAAAACTGTGTTAATAATATTAGAGTTTCTTTGGAATTTATCTAGTATTAATTGGTATAAGTTTTTTGAAATGACAAAGGGTGTTGCCTGGAGAAATTTCATTAGAGTTCTTTCTTTGTTTCCACTTCCACTTGAAACTTTACATACAATAAGCATGATTACCTTCTTTCATTGTTTTTATGTGTATGCAAGTTTCCTACCTCTGGACAAAAGCTGTGACAGCGACCCTGTCATTAATATTTTTGAAGGAGTGTGTTTGATGAGAAGCAAGGATATGATGGGCAGCTGAATTGCCCAGGGTTTTGGGAAGCATCTTTGGTAGTCTTACTGAGATTACAGTAGATGAGCAACTCTGTCATTGCACAGTGGGCTCAGTTTCCAATGACCAAACACAAAGAGAGGAAGCAGAGAGGGAGGGGAAGAAAAAGTCGCAAGTTTTCCCTTTCTCATTCTCTCAACCAACAGCAGGTAGGGAGGGCAGCTGCTCTGCTGAGATACAGCCTTTCTCATTCCAACAGGACTGAGAGCTTGGGCTGAGCTAAGCTCATCACATGGCTGAGCATGGGAAATCAAAAGTGGAGTGTTCATGCTGGCAAGTTCAAGAACTGGTGTTCACACCTCCAGCTGACATCTGCCCCTGGCACACTGAATCTAATGCCCATTGTGTCTCCTTTATAACAGAAACCACCAATTTTTTTCACATATATGGGAGTAAAAGGTGACATAATGAGGTCTTTTTTGTTGTTTTTGTTAGATAAGCTTTTTATTTGGACACCTGCAATATTGTAAAACTAAAAAATTTCAAGATGGTGCTGTCTTCTGGCGGCTGTTGCTTTGCTCACCATCATCCTTGTAAGAATGAGTCAGTTTTCTTCTCAGCGCGGAGCTTTTTTAGGAAGAGAAGGCTGTGTTTTTAGAGGAAAGACAAAAGGGTGTCTCTCTTAACTTTGCATTTAATATAACCTTTGAGCTGCACAAGACAAAGTTTGATAACAAATCTAAAAGTTTCAGTGCGACCCCCAGCTTCTTTTGTGCCTTAAAAGACCTGTTTAGGGACTTGATGTATATGCAGTTGTCTTCAAACACATATTTCATATTATGAGAGAAAATAGAAGTGTGCAATGGAAGAGTTTGTTAAGAAGCTGAATTCTGCTGCAGTCCAAAGTAAGACTTTCATTTTAGGACGCCAAAGATACTGTAAAACATCTGAATATTAGGATTGAACTGAGTGAAGCAAACACCACTTTAAAAAACATTTATTCATGTTTTTTGACTGTTGGTATGACTGAATGATGTTGTTTTGTAGAAGCAATGAATAAAGCTGAATGCAGGGCATTAGGGGAGTAGGCTGGAGCCAAGATTTACATTTGGGGAGCTGCTGCCTTTTTTGTTTGAAAACAACATCAAAACTACTAAAGTGCAATAAGTTTTAGTGCTTTTTAGAGACTACCCTTTTAAAAATCCCATTTTTATTAGTAAGAATGTGCTAAAACATTTGATCTCACTGCCTCTGTCATTAAGGAAGATATTATAATTGAAGATTAGGATAATCATGTCCTAATGTCTCCAGTGAATGACTCTAAAACTTCCCCTTATACTCTTTCCCAGTCCTTAATGGCTATTACACCACTGATGACTGGAACAGTTTTATTTCAAGGTCAAATTGGTGCAGTTTTATTCATATTCTGGCCATGTAGTTTTGCTGGCTCATCCCTCTCAAGGTATTTAAATACACCTTAAGATAGGGGGAAATTCTGCATTGTTCCACTGCACATTTTGGATCTGTGTCTCCTGGATTGACCTTCTCAGGTTGTTTAGCTTTTAGAAGCTGAGTTTCCAACAAAATGCTTCCAGGCAGTAGCACTGCAGAAATTAAGTGGCATCAACAAGACACCCTACTATATATAGGCAACCAAAACGAACGTGCGTAACAGGAACTGGCATGAAGTGCGAATGAAATTCCCAGCCCAGTGTCACAAAGAATGATATCAGGTTTAAGGAGCTAACAAAAAGCAAAATCTATTTTTACTGAAACCTCTTTGAGCACCTCCACCTCTCCACCTGAGTCTGTGGTTAATCCTTGTGACCATCCTGAGGGTTTTTTTTCAGTCTTCAGCCCTCTCCCTGTAAAAGGTGGTTTGTGTCAGCTAATCTGGGGTTGGACCCAGGTTCAATTCAGGTTTCTGAATTGAAGCAGTCTTCACTTTTATCTTGTTTGCTCTCTCCAATGTCTTCATTGTGATCACTACAAAGCTGAGTCCTGACAAGTGACAATATAATATTCTCCAAAGAGAATGGCTAGCAGGGCCCTCACCTGTGGTGTTCAAACTGCATTGTGCAAAACAAAGTGAGTGCTTATGGAAGAAATTTGTGTAGAGAGGGAGAGATTAAAGCAAGGAGTGTGTCCAGTTCTGTGGAGGGCTCAGCTCGAGCTTCTGCATTCTGCAGAGGGTTTGCCATACAGAAAGGTGCCTTCTTGAAGACCTTGAGTGAAAACTCAGCCCTGTTAAAATCCAGGGATTGCCACTCATAATGGGATCTCAGAGTTCATTCCAGGTCTCTCCACAGCAGGGCCCTGCCTATCCACAGGGGAAGTACAACAAAAGTGAACTCAGAGCTCGAGTGACTTTCATACCACCACAACCAGTGGTTCTGAAATAGATCAGAGGGGATTAAAAATCAGCAGCGTTAACTCCAGATGACTTCAATGAGTTCTGCTAATTCTAGTAACAGTGAGGAGCTCAGCATTGCTCCTTCTTGGGGTAGACGGAATAACAGTGTCTGCAGAAAAAATTAGCAGCTGCTCAGAGAGGAGGGCAAAAGTCTAAAGAGAATGTCTGTTCATCCCTTTCACTCTTCTTATCCATGAAATCTGAAATGGCTTTAAGTCCCTGCTATTTTTTTCCTTCCTAAATGCCACATTATTTTTTTCTTTTTAAATCTCTTTCTTGACTTTTCATATTTTTTTAGAGAAGGAAGGCGTTTCAGGCTCAGGGTGAAAACTGTGCTAACCTCCAGCACACACACCTGCATGAAGCTTTTGGAAAACAGGGCAGCTGTGCTTGCCTGTGTGGCAGAGAACACCTCACATCATTTGGGCCAGAGAGCATGTCTGCTGGGGAAATAATTTCTCCTTTTTTGTTGCTCAGGCAGCTCTGTTGTGAAGGATCACTCCCAGGAAGGTAATCTGTCTTCCAGGCTCTGAGCTAAACACAGGCAGGATCCTATTGATTTTTGTGGGAGCTGCATGGGCTCATAAAGGCACATTTTTAGACATAATTTGCTGCTCTCAGCTCTGGTCAGTGCTTTCAAATACTTGAATTTCACTGAATCAAGAGTTTTTTTGAAGAGGAGATGGTCTTTACTAGTTCTGGCTGCATGATGAGCAAATCATGGAGGCAGGAACCTCCTATTTTATATTTTTTGGTGCATTTTCAGGCGACATCAATAAGTGGTTTGACATTTCATTTGACATCTTGAAATGCCCCCAGGGTAACAATCCCATGCTTTAAAACCAGGAGAGGATTTCTTCACTCAGCAGACACTGAGTTTGAAGGACTGTGCCCTGTGTTCCTTGGTGTACACATATTGAGGTTACAGTGGTGAGTAAGGACATGCAAAACCAGAGCACCTTTGCACAGGGAGCTTGAAGAAGCATGGCAGCTGCTCACAGAAGAAAACTGCCCCTGCAAGGTAGCAAGAAGTGTCTCTATTTTAGTTTTTCTTAGTAGAAAAAGCTAACTGAAAGATCTGAGAGGTACTGCTCCTCTAGAACATGTAAGCAGCACGTAGGAGGGTCCCTGGCTTCTAAAGTCATGTAGCTGGTTTTTAGCCTTTCTTGTCATAGGGTGGTTAACAGACTTTATGCTCTTTACCATCAGAAAACCTGTGTGAAATTTTCATGTATCATGTGTGTTTTGTTCACTGAAAAATAATACACCTTGGGATTCGGAATAAGGAAGGAATGGAAATGAGACACCAAGCAAATGGAGAGTCTTCTTGAACAGATAGATTTGAAAATTCAATCTTTCCCATGTAGACAAAAACTTACCTGCTTTTAGTAAGAAAAAAAAAAAGCAAACCCCAAACCAGAGTAAATCTCCTGCTCTGCTGCAGTTCTGGCTCTAATCATACAATTTCTTTGCAGGTGCTTTTCTTGCCTCCCCCTGATGTCAGCAGGGAAAAGCTGCAGCTCCCCACAGCTTGGGAGAGCCCATCCATGCCCATGTCTGAACCTGTCTCAGTTCAGCCAGGCCCACTATGGATTTAGCTTCAAGCACAGGTTTAAAGTCCCATTGAGGCTTCGTATTGGCATGTTGGCACAAATGTATGTATTTTGTGCTTCTGTAGGCATTTTAGCTTGGGGTAAATTTGTTGCTGGAGTGCCTGGCTGAATATGTGTTTGAGTTGTGGTGTGTTTGTATAATACAATATCTTGATTTGTGAAAGGAGGGAACATAACATTTACTGGGATACTGAAGAAGTCAGGTTAATCTTTGTGCATCCTTAAATCCTCCTATGAATCCCTGCAAGACTTTGGGCTCAAAGACCCCTGTGCTCAGAGTGCTGCTATGTGAAGAAAATCAACCATATTGTCTTTTTATTTATCAGTGGCAAGGAGTTCCCATCAGAAAATGATGCATTTGGAAAAGTAACAGAAAACCTAAATTTATGCAGTACAGCAGTTTTGAAGTAAGCAGGCAGTCTAGACACCTACAGTTGTTACATAAGCATGCATTGAGGACTCATTAATATTTCACAAAACAATAAAATGTTGTATATTAAAGTATTAAAATATAATGTTATCCATTAAGTTGCCTTGCAATGGGAAACAAACCATGTGAAGGTGTCTCATAGGAAAAAACCAGCAGGATAGACTTGAAAAGAACTTTAGATATAAAGCTTTGTGGGTTTAAAAAAGATGCTGGGTAGAAAAAGGGGAGCAATTTTTGGGGTCTGTTCCGGTTTTACAGCCACATGCATTTAAACTATACATTGTAACCTGGGATAAACCCACAACAGGTGATTTTTGTGAGTTCACACTGGTTATGGCAGTCAGGTTCAGGGGCCTGCTGCTGGCTTTATGCAGAGGTTTGGGAAGCCTTATCCTTTATGTGTCACAAATCTTATATTTACTTCCCAGTCAAATGAGTTTTTGAAAGTGCAGTTGTGAATTTGGACTAAGGCAGCTGCAGGCTTTGAAGGGGTTGTGCTTGAAGGAACTGGCTGCTTAGCTTGCTCTCCAAACCTTTTCTTTATGCCTTGGAAAAGGCAAATATCCAGGGAGAGTTTCAGATTGGAGTGGGTTGACCCTGGCTGGATGCCAGAAAGGCCACCCCTGTACCTACCCTGCTACCAAAATCTAGCCACACAAACCCAGTTCACATATACACAAGGTATGCTTATTTCTATTTACAAAAGCCAAAGCAAAACAACCCAAAAACCAGGAAAACCCCAACAAAATCAAACCACCAGGAAATACAAATAAAAACCAACCTCTCTTTTCGGCTTTGGAATTACACTAAGCAGTTAAAAAGAACGGCAGCCTTTTAAATAGGGCTGTTCACAGTAGGACTTGAAATACTGTGCAAAAAAAAATAAAATTGTGTCATCACCTTTTAGGCAGAAAAACTGAGGCAGTGCAAATTCTTCCCCTGCCAAGTCTCATCTCAGGCTGTGGGGGAGAGACATAAGGTGACTGTGGCTGTGTCTCATTTGGCTGTCAAGGGAACCAGCCTGTGCATCAGGCGCTACAAAGAAGAGTGCTTGCTGTCAGGAAATTTTGGTTAGCATTAGCTGTCCCAAATAAAATAAACCCCAAAATTAAAGCTCTCAATACAGAGAAATGATGGGGGGGCTTAACTGGGATATGGTTCTAGTTTTACTGGGAAATGGCTACACCAAAATCTTCTGGGTTACACATATATATGAATTTAGATAAATGCAGGGGTGTGTCAGTCCTTGAAATAAATATTGGTGGGGTGAAAACCTTGATTATATCTTGGATTTTGGCAATGAATTTCTTTGAAAGGTTGGAAACATTTATATTATTATTATAGCTCTTGTAAGATGCTTTTCATCAGTGTTTCAGAGTAAAAGTGTTCTGTAAAGTGCTTACACAGAAAACTAATATTGATTACAATTAAAGTCTCTCTTTTTGAATTTGAACTTAAGGCATGCCAAATATGACAAGAGGCTGTGACTTTGTTATTGACACATTTTTTGATGGCTGATATCAGCCTATAGCAGTTTAAGAAATTGATCTTCCAGAGAACATAACTATTTTATTGACTCACAGCCACATTGTGGATAATGTAGTATTAATTTATTGTTGGTTTAATTTTGTAGTAATGGAGATAAAGTTATCTTGGGTTTAATATACAAAAAACTTAAGTAAGCATGCCTATTGTTGAGTTATATGAGGTATTGGTACATTTTTTATTTAACTTTTTAACTAATGCCATGTGTATGTATGTACATTTAAAGGCCAATGTCAGTTGTGTTTAAAGCTGCAATGAAGGCAAATGAGGATTTCAACATTTAATTCTGTACAAGATGCCCCTCAAATGTAATTAAATCTGATCTCACTTACTAGCAGACAAATGAATAATTCATGGAGTTTAGGCATAATCAGGTTATGAACTTTCTTAAAATTTCAGATGATGTGCAAAGGTTAATCTTTATAGTAAAAGAAGAAAAGCTGAGATAGTTGCAACTCCAACATGAAACTCCAGGTTGCCTAGGATACCATATCAAAGAGATAGAAAGTTCAGGATATATATACATCCATCCTCTCTACACAGAGTCAAACACGACCTGGTATTTATTTAATCCAGAAGATGTATAGATTTTTGTGTCTGAATAACTCATTATTTTCTCTCGAAAAACACAACACACAGGGAGGGAGAAAGGAATGGGGGCTGAAGAGGGAAGGAAGGGATTGTGCAGGGGAACTGGAGCCGAAAAGCAGAGATGGCAAACATCCGAGTGGGCAGAAGGAGAGAGAGAATCGTCAGGCTGGGAGGAGCAGCACATGCCTGGCAGCTTGAAAGAAGCCTGATGCAGGAATTAAACCGATCAGCCGGTCGCAGGCCTTCAGCAAACAAACGGCGAGGATTCCGAGGGCTGGCAGAGCCGTCCTTTGTCCCCGCTGTGTCCCCAGGTGTTCCCGAAGGTTGCTGGGGGCACCGCCCGCATCCCGGGGCCCGCCGCAGCCTGGGGGAGCTCTTCCCACGCCGGAAAAACACAGCCCGGGCTGGGGGAACCGGTCACCTCCCAGGAGAGAGTGCTCCCGGGTGTTCCCGGTCATTACCAGCTCTTACCGCAGCCCCCGTGCTGTGATGTCCGCAGGGAAAACCGCCCACCGCTCCTTCTGCCCCCAGGGCATCTTAGCCGGGGCTCTCTGCTGTGCTGGTCCACCCAGCATCTCCTTTTGTTCTCCTCCTTGCTGCTCTTAGAAATCACTCGCCTTGGAAATATCTTTCTACCATGGACTGGATTGAATATATCCAATCGAGTCGCCAGTGAAAAAGATAGCAGGGTTTGCTCAGCTGAGCAATAAGTAGATCTTCCATTAGAAATGCAAAATAGAGGTGAGAGAAGTAATACACACTAGAAAAAAAAAGTATTATCTTTGGGATACTCACCTGAAAAAGCAGCACACAGTGTTATAACAGAGAGGGGAAATGGGCTTTAAAATAGTAAATCTCAGCTCTGACAGCTCTCGCCCTATGTGTTACAGAAATCCCACTTTGTCTTTAGCATGCTGTGTAAATTTGCAGGAGCTGTGCCACAAGAAACACTAGTGTAGCCCGTCTGGGATCTCTAGTTGTACTCGGAAGCTTTAGCCTGGAATTTATCTGGCCTTGTTTGTCTGTATTTTTGCAGGAATGTGTGGACATTTACCCTGGAGGGGTTGGTGCTCAGATTTTCCCACAGGCCAGCTTTAGAGGTTTCTCTGTTGTGCATGCAGATGTTAGGGGTGCCAACACGATGTCCTGTCTTCCTCTGCCACCCAACAGCCCAGGAGCCCACTGAGAATGATTTTAACCATCCAGTCACCAGTGTGGTTTTAGATAAACGATTTATTTTTGCTGACTTTGTTGATATGCTGGGCATGTCCACCACCTTTTTTTT
>VWZU01010892.1:926869-956462 GCA_013397095.1 Sterrhoptilus dennistouni
TTTTTTTTTTTTTGTAAGGCAGCCATTATTTCTGGCTGCAGACTGTTGCTGACTGAAGCTGCAGCACTCAGCATTGGCTGCTCAGGGCTGCATTTGCACTGGACATACTTGCCCAAGTCAGCTGAGCTCCCAGGGAGGAATGCTGTCACCCAGGGGCTTCCTCCAGTTTCTCCCATTTTCCTCTTACTGAAAAGAGCTTTGTTTGTACCTGTGTCAGCACCAGGGCACAGTGAATTCAAGGCTCCTGGGTTATGTTGGCTGAGCTTGGCTGCCTCTGCAGATTGGGGCAAAGCTGACATTTTTCAAGCAGGAGTGAGGTAGTTCTGATACTCTGAAAAGCCTTGGCAACATGTAAGAGTCCTGCATCAATGGTCTGGAACTTCACTCCTGAACACTTCAAGATCTTGCTGCAGTGACAGGATGTTTGGAAATAATAACAAAAAAAAGCTGTGTCTACTCCAAAGAGACACAACCTATGGCACTGTGCTGGGCCTTGGCTACTCCTCTGCAATTTTAGAGCAAAAGCCACACACTTGCTGATGAAAGTAATAGAGAAGGTGCTCTGACATTATAATGTTGGTCATTTGCAGCAGACTGTACTTGGCTGACTGAACTATTCAATTTCTTGCTGAGGTAGCTGAAAAGGCAGGTGATGCCAGTGAAATGTTCCCTGGCATGCCTTGGAAAGGAATTTAGGTGAAACATTTAAAGTCATTTATCTCTGAGCCCAGAAAGCTGAGGTTCTGAGGTCAGCTAAGCCACCAAGTGATGAGACAGTTTAGCACCAAATCCCTGTGCTCTAATTTAATGTGCAGCCTTATCTCAGTATGAAGCCTGGTACCCACTCGTTTTTCAAGGAGCACAGGGTTATTACTCAGGATACACTTGGGGAGGGGATGGAGAACAGCTTCATCAGGCAGGGGGAGTGTGAGCAATGAGCTCCTCTGGCTGTTTTCTCTGGTTTCTCTGGGGGTGCTGCTGCCATGTGCTGAATCTGTTGTTCAGGTTACATGGATTAGTGATTGATTGATTCATTAAAAGCCTTATTGGCACACGAGGAGTTCACCAAAAGCCACAGTCTTGTCTCAATTGCTCAAATACTCAAATTTACAAATTTACAAATTGCTCAAATTTAAGGAATAAGGTTTATTTCCTTAGCAGTTTCTGCTACACAAGGCTGGGGGAGGGGGGGTGCAGGGCAGGAGAAAGAAACCTCCCAAGGGATTTAAGATGGAAACAGAATGAAGAATAATCTCTGCAGACATCTTTATAGGAGAGTCATGGGACAAAACTACTCTGGCATGTTAGTAAATGTACCTGTGTCCTATACCTTGTACAGGGAAGATGTATTTTGGTGTCTGTAGCTTCTTTTTAAGGTGTCTTTTTTTTTTCTTTTCTTAGCCACCCTTGCTTTGGAAATTGCTGTGCGGTTAACCCTCAGCTGAGAGCAGCCTTAGCACAGGACAGACAGCCTGTTGTATATCTGGCTTTTAGAGGTACCAGTTTCTGTAAACTGTCTGTTGGCATTTTATTCTCTGGCTTTAGCACTCACAAGAAAATTTTAATCGAAATAATTTCTAAATCCCAAATAATAGGAAGGGAAAGCTCTATCAGAGCTGTGTTTGCTTTCTGAAGTTCATTGCTCAATGCCTTGGACTGAATTTTAAATATGTAGAAATCAGGGATGCAGGTGGTACCTTACATCGATGATTTATCTGAAGTGCAGGGTGAAGTTGTCTCTGAGGAACACAACCTCATGTGAGAGTGGCCAGGAGCAGCCATGAGTAAATGCTTGGATGAGTTTCTGGACTAAAATATTTTCTGTATAATGACAGATATATTCTATATAATGACATTCTATACAGAAAAAGTGTATGCAGTAAATAATTTTGAAGCACAAGAGCACAAGTACTTCAACTCTCTCTATTGTGCTGATTCTTAAAAGTACAAATATGATCTCTTACTTATACTGGCTTATCTTCTTCGAACCATAGACATTCATGGAGTGGCCATCTGTGGCAAGAAACGTGTTTCTCATCTTGTCAGTTCTTTTCTTCCTAGCCTCTCAGAGCTAGGATTTCAGAACCCTTGTGCTTGGCAGGTTCTTGAATTTGTTATGCTTCTTTTTGTGCCTGGAATTGCATTTTTAATATGTTGGCAGATGGTGTCCAAACAAGTGTGAGTTTCACACTCATGGTTCCCCTGGTGCCTGTTAGGACATTTATTCTGAGGAGCAGTTTTGTCCCCAGTTATACCATTGTGCAGGGGTCTTTTTCCCCCCTCTCTCCAGCAGCAGCAGATTTTGCAGTCTTAGGTGTTGCACAATTTGGAGCAAGGTGGAAAGAACTTCCAGTGACCTTCAAAATTGTGACTGTTCATTTACATTTTTTCCTACTCTGAGAAAGGAGCACTTGTTCCTCATTGTTTGCAAGTTCAGAGTTTAGAGGATAATTGAGTCTGACCAGTTTGTATTTACAAAGTAGTAGCAGCAACAATAATGTGCAACCTTATGTAAAATTGTATTGCAAGTTTTAGGATGGTGGAGGAAATAAAAGGAACTCTGAATGTCCCTTGGTCTTGTATGGGTACAAATGAGCTGTTGATCTCCATTGCCCACAGAGAACACCGCTGGCCTAAAAAGTGGTGACTTCTATGAACCAGAGTCAGGTTTGGCAATGCCTAGAAATGGGCAGCGTTCGAATGCAACTTTTGAATTGCTGGATTGTCACAAAGGGAGGTATTGATCGTTGGATGTTTATGCTGAATCAGAACAATATCGACTGATGTAAGAATCTGCTTGTTAGCTGTTAGTAAATGCCGGATTATGCTTGAAGTGAGCATTTATATTGATTTAAGACTTATTTTCTAGTAGTTTGCCCCCACAGCAGCCAGAAATGTCTCACTTTCCCCCTCCCCCCCTTAAATTATGTCAGGCAAACTGTTTGGGGTACCTAACAGCATTTGCCTCTTCTCCATGACTTATTCTAAGACTTGAAATGTCTAGAAACCAAAAGATTAAAAAATCTGGACCTCCCATTTCACTTGCAGGGCCTTCTCCTGTGGGTTTTTGGGGGTCTGTAGGTCTGTCAGATCCCATACATCCTGGCAGCTACAGTGCACTAACTTCTGTTCCCAATGATGGTGGACACTGCCCTGGCAGTGCAGCAGCATTCTGTCCTCAGCTGCTGCTTTTCCTTGAGTATAATTAGAGTGCTAGGATAGGGAGAATTAGCCTCTAGAGCCATATTTGCAGGCCCAAATTAATCTGCAAAATAATTCAGGAATTTTACAGAAAAGTTCCAGTGCTCTGAGGGAGGGTGAGAAAAATGCATGATGCCATAATGTTAAAGCAAGTTGCACTCCTTTCCAAGGGTATTTTTACAACGCCTATGTAGGCCCTGTGTAAAATTCAGATACAATTAGTAGAAAATGGTCTTTAAAACCTCAGCAGTAATTAACTCTTTTGAATTACTTCTCTCCAGCTTCTATTACCTCTATGTACCTCAGTACTATTAGTACTGGGATTAACTCCTTGGGACTCTGAGCATGCAACAATGATCAGGAGGGTTGGAGGGAGGCTTAGTTGATAGAAAGAATTGGTGTAAAGCTATGGAATAAAATTCCCTTAATTCCCGAGAGATTGGATTGTGCATAAATGTCCAGTTCAGAAGGCTTTGTGCAGGCTAAGGAAATGGGGATGAACAAGAGCAAATATGACTTGGGCTCCTTTGACAGCATGTTTCTTCTTACAAATTCTTGACATCCAGTTGGTCTGTGATTACTGTGGTTGTATATTACTATGCAGCTCTGCCTTCTCCTTCTGGGTGAAAAATTTGCTTCTATCACCCTTGACCACTCCCTGTGCTCATCATGGAGCACAGGGAGAAATTTATCCCATTTTCCTTTGCAGTATCCTTTTGAATACTGGAAGGCTCTTTCACGGCTCTCTTCTATCTTCCTGACATTAAAACCCAAGTTCATTAGTCCTCTGATTAATCCTGTGAGATCATGTTTCCTAAAATGTTGATATCTCTTAGTTAGGTGCTTTCTCATTAGTGCCTATCTTTTGTGAAGGGTGGTCCTCATAAACAGACACTATTTGAGCTGAGACTTAGCAGGAGACCCCAGGCTTGACTCTCAGAGCAGTTTTTCCATCAGCCATCAGTAATTTGGTGGAGACTCCCCTCTGTGAGGCTGTTGATGGGCATATCAGGTGAGAGGCTATGAGGACTGTCTTGGAGTGGGAATTGAAATTGAACCCTTCAGTTAGAATAATATTTCATTTTTAAATTAAATGAATTAATTTTTATTTATTTCAGTTTATTCTAAGTTCACTCCGCGATGTTTTACCTCAAGGGATGTTTTGATGTGTGTCTGCTGTGTGTACTGGGGAGGAAAAGATAAAATTGAGTGAGTAGTCAGCATTTCTGCAAATCTCTCCACATGTGAAAATCCATTGCTAAAAATGTTTTTCAATACTCCCTTTGTAATCTTGCAGGCTGATACAGCAATATCTGCATCTCCAGGAGGCATGATGATTTTCTTATGAAAGAGTAAATCAGAAGAAATGCAATTTGTCAGCTCGCCCCCTGGGTGGGGTAATTTATTATCAAGTAGCTTGGCAATCTGTGCTCTTGAAATGTAATGGAAGCAGAACTGCTTTCCTTCCAGTTTTCCCAGTTCTGGCTGTTTGCAGTGGATGTGCTTCCCATTTGTGTTGGGGCAGGAGCAGACCAGGTCCTTGCTTGAAAGTGCAAGGTGAACTCTGGCTGCCAGTGCCTACATTCCTTGTTTTCATGTCAAGTCAAATGCCAGCCTCAGACTGGAAGGGAGGAGGAGGAGGATGCTTTTCCTAAAAAGACATTTAATTGTGTGTATCCATTCCCTCTGCAATAAAGACTGAAGTGTTCTATTTACCAGTGACTTTACACAGCAGTCTGATCTGTGATTCTGTGGTGCTGTACTCTGTTCCCACTGTGAAATCCACTATATCTATCTCATTTTAATGTGCAGGGATTGCTGTGGCTTTCAACCTTCCACAGAATTAGCTCCTTATTTAGTTCAGAAATCACTTCTATCAGAGTGCAAAGCTGCCTTGCACAGCCTTATCCACTGTATCTGAATAACAGCCCAGAGACTGCTGCAATTCAGACTTTCAGGAATTCTTGCTGAGGAGCAAAGTATCATTTTTTCACTTAGCATATTTTCCCACTGTCATTAGTTTATGTCCTATTGAAATGAGATATCAGAATGCTGGAAGTTATTATGTGTCTGGCATGATAGCTCCTGCAGGTTTCCAGCATCTGGGAGGTTTCTTGGTGTAGACACAGCTTTACTTTGTGTGATTATTTTCATTTGTAAACAGAGAGCTGACTTTTATGGCTGATCCATCCCAGGTTTAGCTGGAAAACTTGATAGTAGTATTCATAATAAGGGGTAGATTTCCTTCCCAGATGGATTTTTGTAGTTCTCTTTTCACCTTTTCTTTCCTTACACAAAATGACTTGATGGGACCCCCCTCTATTACTGTTCAGCAGCCAAACCTTCAAGTGAGAACTCTCAGAATCTCATTGTAACAGTTTGTCTGCTTAGCCCAGCTCTGAGAATTCATTACTCTGTGGTAATTCCTTCTTTTTCTGTTGCTGGTTTCTTTTTTTTCTTTCCTTCCAGAGAGTGCACTTTACTCAGCCTGTTTGCTGTCACTTTGAGACGTCAGAGATGCCATTTGGACATTACTTTGCAGGAAAACAATGGCAGGTCAAGAAAAACCCACAGATCTTAAAGAAGTGGAGCTCTGGTACAGTCCAATGTTTCTCAATATTTTAATGACATCAGGTGCCAACTGAGACAAGGATATTAATTTCACAGTAACAAAGAGGAAATGGGTGAGCTAGACTGTGCTGTGCAATCTCACTCATTTCAAGGTTTTTTTTTTTAAATTCTGCATTCAGATTTGAAGATAATTCATGGCATGAATATTAACTGGTTTTCAGTAAATCAGAATCTCTCTGAAAGTTATTACTGTAAATGTTTACTTCTGGTTTTTGACTAGGATAGACCCCCTCCTCCCCCCCAACCTGAACCTGAATGGGCTAATGAACATACAATTGGTGCTATCTTAACTGAGATTCATAGAATGATTAGAGTTGGAAGGGACCTTAAAGATCATCTAGTTCCAANAAATAGGGAGTGAGTGCCACTAGGAAATGAGAGTCTGGATAGGGAGCAATTACATATATGAGCTGTTTTAAGAAGTGGGTGGGTGTAACTTGAGGTGTGTGAAGAGTTTGGAGTCTGGTTTTTCTCTGGCCAGTGGACAGGTGTCCTAGGGTGACTTTATGATGCTTGTATCCCCAGTTGTCTGTTCTGTGTGTGCTGTATGTTGTGTTCTGTACCTTTAGGACTGGTTCGGAGAGTGAAGCAGGGGAAGAAGAACTGTGCAGTTTGTTTTGAGAAAACAGCGTTCACTCCTACATATTTTTTTCTTCAGACTCTGTGTGTTCATCGGATTCACGAACAGTGGCTGGATAGAGTTTTTTAAAAATTTTTCTTTGCTTTCAGTTAGTTTAGCTAGCTGAGGCAAAGAAGCTTCCTGGATTGTTTTTTTTTTTTTTTCCTTTTTCTTAAGAATGTTTAAATCTATTCTGGGCTGAAAACCCAGAGGAGGACTGGGGAGCTGCACCTGCACCCCACAGGACCTGGACCTCTGGGGAGCCTGGGACTGCTAAGAGACTGAGTGAGCTGAGCTACATCCATGGCGAGGACTTCCTCAGTTTTGCCATCTCTCTTTGGAGTGGCAAGAGGTTTTGTTGTTTCATATTGTTCATTCTTTATGCTTGTAGGCATTTCGTTTGTCAAATAAATGGTTTTTTCCACTTTTCTCTGAGGAAGTTAATTTTCTGGACCAGCTGGGGGGAGGTGCCGTTTGAGTTTGCTCTTCAGAGAAACCCAATTCAAAAGTTTCCTCCCAAATTTGCCCTAAATCAAGACAACAGGTCAATGTATGGTGCTAACAGTGAAGCACAGCCTGGGATCTAAAGAGAGCATGTGTTTGCTTGCCTGGTCCCATAGCTTCTGCTGGCAGGAAAATAGCTATTATTAGCTATAGGAAAGGAAAAAAATTGAATTGCTTGAGAGCAGAAGAGAATTTTTACATGGGGCAAAGAAGAGAAGTGTGTTTGATCTCTTTTGATGTCCTAGTTCGATATATTTTGATAGGTATGGTTATGTGTGAGCTTTGTCTGCAGACGCACTCAGGAGAAAGTGAACCAGTAGCTAAAATCTCAGGAGAAACCAGTGGAAGAGGGAGAGAAAGGAGCTTCTGTCCAGGGCTCTTGGCAGTCTCTCCAAGGCATGGCAGCAGTGCTGCTGTGCCAGAGGAACAGCTCCACCCTGTCCTTGAGACCATCACAGGCTTTCCCAGCCAGGGCAATAAATCCAGTGTTGGCTAGCCCAGCTATTCTTTGAAGTTTAAAAGAAGGAAATGGGAAGAAGCAAGAAAGACTTGCTGGAGAGCTGCAGAGTCTGCATGAGTGTGTATCGCCTATGGGAAGTTCTGCTGGAGTCTGGTGGCAGCCAGTGGAGGTGGGATGGTTTCAGGTCAGTTGTGTCCTGACTATGCTGGAACAAATGACTAGGGTGAGAGGATGCTGTAGTAAATCTTTGATTTGTGTGGGTAATGGAGTGGCAATCAGTGATTAAAAATTACTCCTCTAAATCCATCTGACCTCCTGAGTGATGTGCCACAGCCCTTCTTTCCCTCAGGCATTGCTTTGTCTTTCCTAAAAGCCTCCTCAAAAGCAGGATGGGCTTATAAGCAGCTTTTAGTTAGCAGTGAGATCTAATATGATTCCCAAATTGTAGTCTCTGAATTTTCATTCTCTTGTATTTTATGTTTCCAGGGGCTATTTTAATGTAATGTAGCAGTAAACCTTTTGTCTACACTAATTAGGTCATCTAGGTTTTTTTACAGAAGTTCTGCAGTTACAATTATGTCTCTTATACTCTAGGAAATAGCTTCTGTTTGAAATGCTACAGCTGCTACATTTTATTTTTGCAATGGTGGAACAGGTTTTATGTAAAAGGAATTTCTGATTCACCTCATTTACTCCTCACTTCCATCAATTTCTTCCTGTTGCCTCTGAAGCACAGTAACTTCATTTAACTGAATTGCTTTTCAAGAAAGTACAACTCTCTGGTCCTGGCCCTAATTTGGGCCCTTCCTTGGGACAAGCTTTTTCCAATGGATATTTAGCCTCCTTCTCACTTTTCCTAATGATACATGCAAAAAAACATGGCTAAGTGCAGGGAAAGTTAACTGAACTGAATTATTTTTTTATTTAAACTCGCAGAAGGAGAATTTTTATCACACTCCTGGTAGTGCTGCTTGCTGGTCTATATACAAATTGCTTCTCTGCTGTGAAATGCAGATTATGTGTCATGCTTGTGCTGTTGAAACATCTAGTCACATCTTGTTGGGGACAAAAGGAGTTTTCTATCTTTTTCAAAGGTCAGATTAATTTACTTCCTGAAATTAGGCTTCTGCTGCACAAGAGTTGAACTAAGACCTCTGGAGAGGGGATTATAATCTCTGTAGGAGCTGGAAAATCCAGGGACATTTTCTTCTGCAAAGGGAATAGAATTTTCTGGAAAGCTCACTGCTGACTTTGAGGCACACCTCTGGCATTGCCTGTGAGGGAGCTTCTTTATAAGACATGGGATGAACTGGGAGCCAAGGGAGACCCCAGAACCTTCACTGGCCAGAGAGCAGCCCCACAGGGTTTGGGCTACCAAAGCAGGGAGCTGGTAACAGGGTCGAGCAGCTCACAGACAAAGAGGAATCACACTGGGGGCCATACAGGCCTGGAGAGGACAGGAGCAGCAGGGTGGGCATGGATGACTACAAGGTAGGTCCAGAGTCTGTGCTAGGAGACAGGGATGAAACCAATTACACAGCTCAGGTGAGGAGTGGGAGTACAGCCCCAGTTTATTCAGAGCTCCTGCACTGTGGCTAAAGGTTTGGCTGGGGGGCCCAGGTAGGGATGGTCAGGGTGATTGAGAGCCTTTGAGTGCACTCAGGGCTCTGATACTGTTTAATTATGCTCTGTGTGTCTGTGCACATATGTAGGGAAATGCTTTCATTAGGTCAATTAATTGTGATTGATTTTCTGTTTGCCTTTAGGAAAAGACAATTAATTTAAAAAAGTGGGAAAGAGACACAGGTTCTTTCTCCCTGTGTGGTACACAGGGAACAGGGATCTCATACTGCCCAACTCCCAGGTTACCATCTTGCCCAGCTCCTGTGGGTCAGCTCCTGGCTCAAGCCACCAAACTCCCTGGCTGGCACCAGGAGTACCAGTTAAGGTAGGTGCTGGGACCAGGCAGAAAAAGATTCAGTGTGAAGCTCTTTGAAAGAAACAGCACTTGAACAGAGTGAAGGAACAGTATTTGAAGTCAGGTGGAAAAAGTAGGGTGTATTGAGTGCAGAAGTGTTAATTTGGCTAGTAATCCAGTGGGTGCATTTTATACTGGTTCTTTGATTTGTTTTCAGTTACAAGCTCTGGTTAACAATTCTGGATTATTTTGCACAATCTGAACTAGAGCAACGGGCCCTCCTTTGGCCTTTGGGGAGTCTGATAATATTTGTGTCATCCAAAGGCATTTCAGCCAAATAAGTACAATCAAGCAAGGAACAAAGCCATTTTGGTTATCAATGGTACAATGTAATCTCTTCGGCAAATAATTCCTGATTTCCACCCTACTTCCAAAGCCCTACTTCTCTTAGGGCTATGAACTAAATGCTGTGTCAGAAAGCTACAGGCAGAGCTTAAGAAACTAGTGCTTATGCAGCTGGTTCTGGAGGGAAGGAGTAACAACTAACAACAAAACCCAAAGGCAGTGAAAAGGAAGGAATTTTGGGATTATGTTGTCACAAACATGAGCAGTTTTGGTTGATTCCCAAAGAAATAGCTCTTGCAGATTATTGCTAGCTTCCTTTTTTTTTTTTTTTTTTTTTTTTTTTTTTTTTTTTGTCAGCTGTTTTCAGCAACAGGTAAAGTGTTGTTTCTTGCAGTCCTTTTTCAGTCACTGCTGCACAGGTTACTGCTTGTTTTTCAGCTCCCCCATAATATCTGCTGAACCTGGCTAACACACTAAAATTTTACAGGGATGCTTGCAATGTGTGAGGAAGGAAATAAACCCCAAGGTTTGCTGCTGAAAGGATGGTTTGCTGCAAAAGCAGGGAGCAGAGAAAAGGTGCAACAGAAGCAGCAAAGATGAGCATTTAGCATAAAATAAACAAACTTCAGCTGATGCAATTATGAAACTCTCAGAAGCAGGGTTATATTGAGGGTTTCAGGATGCAGGGAATAACAGGATGCATATGAGGTGCTCCATTTCAGTGTCACTTCCACATGTGACAGGCAGGGTAAATAGTCCCCAGGAATCCAGCACTACTTTTGTAGCCATGGAGGCTTTTGCTTAGAAATGGTAGTGCACTACCAGCATGGATCAACAGTTGTGAACACTTTAACTTAAATTAACCTGGGAAAGGGCAGAATACTTTGGTAGCTTGGGAGTTATTTTGGACTCTTGGGTAAACACCATTTAGACTTGTGTAAATTTGTAGGAGATATTTTGACAAAAGTATTATTTACCCAAGTTAATATGTGCTTTATTTTGCTGCGTGCTCCATATGTATTTGATTAGTCAGCACACTGTTTACTTAGACTCTTCCTCTGAGGGTTTCGAGACACCTACACCACTGGATGCAGTGTATTTTCAGTTTAACTCAGATTTAAGACAGTGCTAATGGATTAACACCATCTAATGTGAGTAATTTTGAGTGACAGGTTTCTCCCTAGACTATTTCTCCCTAGAGTTGGGAGAGGCTACTTAGATGTTTAATTCATTGGGTCAAGGCATTTCTGCTGATAGAGAGAGAAGTAAATATACCTAGGGTAATGGTTTTCCTTTTTAAAGTGTGTTATTTGCTGGGTCCTTGTTAAAAAGCCTGTGCTAATATTTCTAAGGGGTGTATATTTCCTGCAGATGGCCTTTGGATCCTCCTGGGAGTCAGGAGTAATCTGTTTCATAGCCAGTAAATATTCCTGGCAGTGTAAAACTCACTAGAGCCATTTGTCTTGCAAAACAATCTTGACAAGCCATCCATGAAGATAGCTTAGTAATTATTAATTACAGGTCAGGAAGAGGTAGGGAATGGTGGAGAAACTCTCACTTTCTATTTGGTTTTGGTGTTTTGGGTTTTTTGTGTTTATGCCAGGGGATTGGAGAATAAGGGACTCAACAATAGTCTTTGTCTGTGGTGTCCTTCAGCTTGTCCCACTCTCGGCTATTCATTCCTCTTATCCATTCAAAAGGGCTTTATTTTTCCTTCCAAAGAAGTTTGTAAAGTCAGTTTTGTCCTGGTTTTGTGAGATGTTGTCTGGGAAAGGCTTGGCAATTTGTCATTGAATTGAATTGTTTTCATTTAATTCAAGTTCCCTGAGGTTCCTTCTTCACTAAGCTACTAATTTCAGAGCTTACTTGTCCTTGTGCCTCTCAGATAGCCCCATTTGTTTCTTTTCTTTCTGCATCTATTCCTGTCTTTGTTGGGTTTTGGAGTGACAGTGATGGGACTGGAATGAGGGCTGGTAGACAGTCCCATAGAAGACTTCCTTTGAGTGACTCTGTTATGATTTATTGCTTTTCAACTGTTGTGTGCATGTGAAGGATGAAAAGGAAATGCTCTATGGGCCATTCCACTGCTCCATTTGCAAAGAGGAGAATTCAGTTCAAAAGGAAAAGATACTAGTCAGCCTACAGCTAAAGCATTAGCAGGTGATGGCAGGTAGGGAATCTCCATGTGTTTATCTACCATAATTAGCAGGTACTAATTTCTCCCATATTAAGCAGTCATATCTTTGTTTATTTCCTCCCTTGACATGATGAGACAAATCACAGGAGATGTTCTTGTTCCTGCCTAGAGCTGTGTCAATATCCACCCATCTGCAAAGATGTGTTCTCTTTCAGGATGTAATTATCTTAAAAACAACTGTCAGAGCTGCCTCTTAATAAGCCTTCTTGTTGTCAGCACCATGCCTGGTACTCTGCTTCTCAGAGCACAGACCTGTGAGGGGTTGTTCTTGTACTGGAGGTGATGGCAGCTCTCAGCAACAGAGGAACCCTGAGCTGCCCCACACTGCACTATGTGTTTCAAACACCTTTGGCATGATCAGCCTGACTTTGTCCTCACTGCTGAAAATTTCTGTGTGGTGTTTTCAGGATGAGTAAGAGACACCCAGTACAGGAAAAGAGCCGAATTTAAGCCAGTGTCAGCTAAACAACGGGACAAATCTCCCCGTGACAACTCTTCAGCTCATGAGAAAACAAAACTGTTCCTTACCTTGACTTACCTGTAGGTAAGTAATGCACTGAATGGCCACTAAAATAGTCCCACAGCCTTCTGAGCTTCAGCAGAGGGTATGGCATGCCATGGCATTGCTGGGGCAATGAGGCACTTGCTGCACTGACTATGAGGTTGGGGGACATATCTGAAGCCTCAGCCTGGTCAATGAGGGGCAGAGCATGCAGTGAATGTGGAGCCAGTGCTGCTCCAGCTGTGGGCTGTGAGGCAGGAGCCAAAGATGTAATTCCATGGTATTGACGTGCCTTTAGCTCCCTGTGAATCCCAGCTCTGAGGCAGAGTGGGATTCTGGAACAGCTTCTTTCAAATAGTTCTTGGAATTCTTGCTTTAAAGCATCCCATTGCTTGTCCCTATAGTCTGCCTGTAGTGTGACTGGCTGGATGTCTATGCTGTGCCTCTGGAGATGAGTGGCATTTTGTAAAACCAGTACTCCAGACTGGGAATAATGGCACTGTGTTTCTAGTATTTCAGGCAAGCTGAGAGGCCCTTTTAACTCTGTGACCCAAATAACACTGCTGGAGATACCAGCATTAGCCTTTTGATCCAGAGTCTTTGCAGCAAAACCAGCAGGCTGAAGGACCCTCTTTATTAGATATATAGTCAGATACCAGGATCAACCTGCTACTTACCATTAATTCTTTCTTTAATAAAATCTTTCGTTTTTTACATTTCAGGTTAGTCCAAACTACAGCAAGGGGTGCTGTCCTGGGTTGCAGTGTAGGATGTACACAAAGTATTTATTCTATCACCATCTTCATGAACTGTTGAAACCAGGTGGGCTAGTGTTTTCCCAAGCCCCCTGCCTCTTCTGCTAATGGCCTTTGGGGTGTCTTCTGCTAATGACTTTTGGGGTGTCTTCTGCTAATGGCCCATCAACGCCTGGGCCCATGACTCACAGGTAACTCCCTCCAGGAGTTATCTCTGTTTAATGGGCCATCAAGGACCCACTTCACACTCCTCATGCTATTGTGAGATGCTCTGCCCAGGGGGAGGAGCCAAGCATTCTCACCTGGATATAAGCTGGTATGTGGGGACAGTGCAAGAGCACTTACCCACTGGATTCCCAGAGGACCAGAGCTACCAGACCTTTCTACAGGATCACTGCTTCAGGAAGAGCACCTCACCTGGACTGCTTCCACCATCCTGCTCAGGTTGTATTCTGACTCTGTCAGTGATCCTTTGTGTTATTGCATTTATTTTATTTTACTTTTTACCTTTTTACCTTTCTTCTTATTAAACTATATCTCTGACTTGGAGCCTCTCATTCATTTTGCTTTCAAACCACAACAGGTGCCCTTCAGCTCCTGTGGGTTAAGCTTTCCCTGATAATTCCCACCAAAGCTCCCCTCAAACCCTTCAGTCTCTCACAGCAATTTTTTCAAACAGCAGAACTCTGCTTTCCCCACACTTTTGAAAAATGTTGATGGGGCTGTTAAGGATCACTTTGGGGGGGTACAGAGGGGTGAAAGTAATGGGAAAGCCATTTCCCAGGTGCATGGGTCCTGCTGGAGGGATTTTCAGGCAATGGGAGGGTGTTACCCAGGGTTTAACACCAGCTTGATAAGCCTGGTTTATTATCAAAGCACATTAGCTCCCTTCTGTTCCCTAGGCTGAAATGGCTGTACCCTTGTCCTTGGCTAAGCCAAGCTTCCATCCTTTCTCCTCTGAGTGGAGGAATTCAATGTGTTGGGCAAGAAGAGGCCTTAGGGAAGGGAGTACACTCTCTTTTTGGGTTATTATCACTGTCCCAGCCTTGTAGTGCTCCCCAGGGCCCCTTGGGGCCATGTCACCCTTAGCTGAGCATGCTCCAGGCTCGGGAGTTTTTCTCTATGCATAAGAAGGCACAATGTTGCTGACTTTGGGATTTTCCTCAAGCTTTGTGTTAGAGTGAGGTTTTCCTGTTCTGGTGTCCCTAAATCCCAGTGCCAGGAAATTGTTTTTAATGGGTACTATTTTAAAAAGAGAATTTGATTATTTTCCCCTCTTTTTTTATAATTTAACACAAATACCTATGTTTAGTTCTTTAGTGGTATCTATTGTGGGAGATCCTAAAGCCTGTTTTTCATGCTACTTAATCTCACTGTTTCATCTCATATTGGGTATTAGGCCTCACAGGATCTTGTAAATCAGATTAGGTCGAAACAAATATGAAGATGGAAATGTACAGGATTTCAGTCTTGTTCTGCCTCAGACTTAATTTATAAGTCTCTTCTTGTTAATAGCATAGATGTTGACAGCTCTGTATTTTAATTATATTAACTTAGTATAGTTTATCTACATTTAAAGCAGAAACCATCAAACTCCAAATGGAGCTAAATGTTGTAATGTGTGAAATTTATAATTTATTTAATGATAAGTTTTCTTTGACCTTAACCTGAGCTTCTATCTGTTTTTACACCAGTTCTGATCAGTAACTCAGCTTGTCAGTTGTATAATACTGTTGATTATCTTTGCTTCTTGAAAGAAGTCAAGTAATAAATCAATTTCTTTGTGTACAAAGAAATAGATTAAATGTTTCTTTAGCACAGAAGGGGTTTATTTTAAGAATGTATGCATATTGCCCTTGGTATATCTCATCCTTTCCTTTAGTGCCCCTCCTGAAAGCCAAGTGAAACTGTTTTCAATCAGATTTTTAAAACTAATTTATTTGAGGAAACCGGTGAGAGAAATATACTCAGAAATAAAGCCATTTCAATTTTAGTGTGATTAATTGCAGAATAATTAAAGCATGATTCAGGTAATTTTCAAAATTAGATTGCCCAAGTTGGCAAAACGTGTTTAAACTCTAGGCCCTCAAGCAGAGGATTGTGAGGGTGTTAAATAAGACGACACATCTCTGTCCCAGCTGGATCAATAATTGAGTTTCTTTTAGGTCTGCCTGTCACAGACGAACAAGCAGATAAGTGGTGTGAATTTCAAAGTAATATTCACAATACCAGCTGCCAGGGATGTTGCTTGCTTCTAAATACAGAATCTGCTTGAGTGTGATGCCTCCCCTGAAGGAGGGGAGCCTAAGAGCCCCTGGTTGCAAGATGCTCATTCAAAGTGAAGGTGTGACACCTTCAGGGCATTGTACAGGACTTGGAGATGGGGGTTTCTGTCGTCTGGGAATCTTACCTGCAATCTGTTAACAAAAAAAACCCTCACAGGGGAAGAAAAAAAAAAAGAAAAAAGGCCTGCTGGTGCTGTGTCTGCTTTAATTTGCTATGATATTGAACTTTCTGTGGTGGCAAAAAAGCATCCTTGAAATCTGTGATTTGACCTAATGTTTCCTCTCATTTAGGTCAGTCTTGAAAAGTGATGTGAGACTTATTTATCTATTTTTTTTCCCCCTTGCTGATTTTTATCACTCCCTTGACCTGTTTTCTATGGAAAAGACTCCTGGGCTGGGGGATGAGAAGCACAGGCTTGCTGAGCTCAGTGGGAAGCCCCACATTATGTGAGGTGCTGAGAGAGGGCAAACCATGGCAGGGACTTGATGAGACAAATCTCTGCCTGCTGCTCGGAGCTCCCATGCTGGAGGGCTCTGCTCTCCAAACCAGCTGCTTCTTGTGTCTCTTTTCCCCTCTGAGAGCCCAGAGATCTGAGCCTCCCTCTCACACAGCAGTTAGAAGGAGTAGAAAATTCAATAGGCAGTGGCAGACCAAAGAGCTGCTAAGAACAGGGAAGATGAGGAAAGGGACAGGGAGATGAGGGATTTACTTGCTTGTCATCCTTGGTAGGATGCTGTTGTGAAGTTTGGATGGCAAGTGCACAGATTTATATGGATACCTACACCCTGGAAGCTGCCTGACAGTCAGGGTACCTCTGGTCCCCTGATGTGATTGTGGTTCACATAAAACCCAGGGCATTTTGGCTGGGAAGTGCCCCAAACACAAAACTACATTTATATCTCCTTTCTTGGAAAATGTGCATCCACTTGAATTTGAAATCTGGGAAGTCTCATCTGCATTTACCCTGACAGGTGTCACACAGCATTGCTTGAAATAGACTTCATGATGAATAAAATGTGTTTGGAAGGGAGTAGCTCACTGTCTGGTTTGATTTTTGGGGTTTGGTACATATTGCAAGGGCCAAGTGGGTGCTGTCCTTGAGGTTTGATGCCTTGGTTACATCTGTGTAGTGAGGTGAGCTCTGAACTTCTGGTCACCTTGTACTGAGTTGCTCTCCTCTGATCTTCATCTGTACTGGCAAAGGAACGCAGGAGGAAAGAACTGCTGATAGAAAACAATGGAGCCTGGAATATCTGCAGGGCAAGGAATTTTAAGCAACACCATAGGGCACTATGCATTTGCAGTTGGCCTTACTGCAAACCTTTGTAACTTAAAAATGCTGTCCCATCATAGCTGACACTTCTGTAGGCCCAATGTTTGTGGTGACTTTCCTGCCTGTGTCACCTCTCTGTCAAAGAGCTAAAGGTGATTTCAGATTGAGGGTAACCCTCCCAGCTGCTGCCTGACAGTGCAATATGCAATAGGCTTATCAGTGGAGCACAAAGGTAATTATTTTCTTTTAGCAGATTTAAGGCTTGAATCCTGCCTGAGCAGGGCAAAAAGAGAAACATCATCTCCTTGCTGTATCTCCAGGTGCGTGGAGTATGCTCTTCTGGTGGAAAAAGCTGCTTGTACAAGAGGCAGAGATTTCTTCCTGAAAACAGGAGGCTTTTATGCTCGACAGCCTAATTTGTCATGCATTACTGAAAAAGAGTTTGTGAAAGAAGAGAACAAAATTCTGATTTTCTTTGTCTACTTATGTATTAAAAGATCTGGGGGTTTTGTGGCTTTTTTTAAATTTTATTTTTTTTTTTTTTTTTTTTTTTGTCATGTAAGCATAAAAAATGGAGTAAACCACTTCCAGGCTTACCTAGAAGGCTGTAGTTCTTAGTCATTGGTATTCCACTTGTTTTATGCTGTTTGAGCAATTATTTTATCTTACTGGGCCATCAGTTCAGAGCAATTTCTTGACTCTCAAGCTGCTATTTCTCTTTCAGACTGTCCTGGGTTGCAGTGTAGGATGTGCACAAAGTATTTATTCTATCACCATCTCCATGAGCTGTTGAAACCAGGTAGAGCAGTGTTTTGTTTTTTTTCCCAGGCCCACTCCCCCTGGGCTGTCTTTTGCTAATGGCCCATCAATGCCTGGCCCATGACTCACAGGTAACTCCCTCCAGGAGTTATCTCTGTTTAATGGGCCATCAAGGACCCACTTCACACTCCTCATCCCATTGTGAGATGCTCTGCCCGGGGTAGGAGCCAAGCATTCTCACCTGGATATAAGCTGGTATGTGGGACAGTGCAAGCAGCCCTGACCCACTGGATTCCCAGAGGACCAGAGCTACCAGACTTTTCTACAGGATCACTGCTTCAGGAAGAGCACCTCACCTGGACTGCTTCCACCATCCTGCTCAGGTTGTATACTGACTCTGTCAGTGGTCTTTTGTATTATTGCATTTATTTTATTTTACATTTTTTCCCTCTTCCTATTAAATTGTATTTCTGACTTGGAGTGTCTCACTGGTTTTGCTTTTCAAACCACTACACAGACACACACATTGCATATATCTGATATTTTCAAAGGAGCTCTGATGCTAGAAAAGCAGACAGAATCATTTGCTCAGCATTGTACTCTGCTGAACACTTTCCCCCCTCTGATTCCTTATAACTGCTGTTTGCATGGAGCACAGCCTCCACAGCAGTATCCATGAAAAGCTTCTGTACTATGCATTTTTCACAGAAAACATTTGGGATGAATTTGTCATAAAGAAAACTGTTGATCAAAGAGATTTGCTGCTCAGTTATTGGAAGGATTTTAAGATAATTCATAGAAATCTGCAAGATACGAAAAAATAAAATCTTCTAGTAATTTTCCTGTCTAATTTTTAAAAAACAGATTGGTTTTATGATCCAGTGAATGGCTTTATAACTCATAGAAACCTAAAATGGTTTGGGCTGGAAGGGGCCTTGGAGGATCATCCAGTTCCAACATGCCCATGGAACTGCTATTAGCTAAAGTGAGTCAAATGTTTGTTGGAAATTGCTGATATTTTTCATGATGGCTACATAAAAAAAGAGAGAAAAAGAGATTAGAGATTAAATAAAAAAGAGCATTTAGTTGATATTTGTGTGACCCACACCAGACAGGATTAAATAGCAGAGTTTAGGGCTGTTTTGTGCCTTGAACAAGTCTGTCCTGCTGAGCCTGAAGGCAACATGAGCATGATATGGAAAGGCTGTACTAAACATCACCCTTCCTCCTGCAGGGCTACCTTGCAGCAACTCCTCAGAAGGTGCTGACCCATCCTGTCAGTGTCAGGAGGTTCCCCAAGCATAGACTGCTCCCAACAGGGCACATTTGCTGGGAAGTTCTGGGAGAGGCATGAACACTGAGAAATGGAAAAAGGTAGTGGAGTGGTAAGGCAGACCCTTAAGTGATTAATCAGGCTGGGCTCCTAAGGAAAGCAGGCAAGTGAGTTTCTTCTCCTTCAAGGTGAGTAATGTGACTTTAGTCAGTGTGTACAAATTTAATTAAATGGTGACTCTCTTCTTCTCTGCCTCATTAGTGCTGACAACAGGTTCCTTCCCAAGTACCTGCTGTGGCAGAGGTCTTTGGGTGGTTGTGGGATTTGACAGTCCTGGCTATGACAAGGCTGGAACTGCAGATCCTGGTCTGGAAAAGGACCTGTTGATATGCAGTCTGACCACCTCACCCGAATCCCTGCCAAGTACCCCTGATAGCAAACTGATGAACCATCACAGTTTGGAGGTTTACATGGAAGTGCAGTGACTTGGTCACCCATGGTGAGGGGGTTGGAATTAGATGAGCTTTAGGGTTCCTCCCAACCCAAAACATTCTATGGTTCTGCAGGTGGTGAATGAAGAAGTCAATTCACCTTCTTGATTTAGGTGTTTGGCTGTGTATTTTAATTAGGAGCCTTTATCTCGTGGCATTTGAGTTGCTTCAGAGAGAACCAGCAACAGTGGGAATTGATCGGAAGAAGAAGCAGCGACAATAAAACCCTAACAAACACCCCCAAACCCTATTAAAAACCCTTCCAAAATACTAAACTTGCAATACTGTCTTTCAATTAAATATTATTTGAGTCAAAAAAGTATATTTTCCACTAGCTCATGTAAGTGTTCTAATGCCTGAAAGTGAACCTTGGTTCTCTGTTTCTGCATAGTTGTTTTTGGACAAATGTCTTTTGCCTTATATCTGAATTAAACCTCAAATGTGTTTTCAAGAGACAGCAAGGGGATGGTCTAGGTACAGAAGAAAGGACCACAGGTGATCTTGCCCCTGATAAGTCACAGTTGTACTAGTTACCAAAGAAGAGGAACAGCCTGGCCCTTAACAGGTTGCAACTGTGACTAATAAAGGTAAGTGGTAATAAAAGGGGTGGGTTGCTTGGTCAGAGGGAGGACCTGGAGGAGGTAGAAGACAGCTGACGAAGAAGGAACTAGCCAGAGAAACACAAAGAAGAGTTGCTGCTGTAAAAGATCTGCTGTGAGGTCAGTCTGGCTCTGATGGGGTTGGAGCCTGTGGTCATAGTTGAGCTAGGTAAAAGCCTATAGTCAGAGGTAGCAAGGAAATACTTGCAGTCATGTTCCAGCAGGAAATAACCAGCAGTCAGAGTTTGCAGTTGGACCCTACAGTAGGAGTTTGCTGCAGCCGGAGTCATTGAATTACTGGAGTCAGGATAACTGAGCTGTAAAGAAGAATAAGCTGGGACCCTTTTCATGTTGTTAAATAAGAGTCTGTGTCTTGGCTCATTTCTAGCTCTAATGAGAGGTCTGCTGCAACAGGATGGAAGCAGGAACAGAGGATGTGTGTTGGAATAGGAGCCCAGCTGGAGTTTGAAATAGGGATTGAAAGCAGCATCTCATGTCATTTATGTGAACTCCTATGCTTCCTTTCAGTTAGGGTTCGGCTGGTCCCTGTGTGCCTTGGGACTGTGTATTCTGACAATTTTACCTGGGATTGGCATTATGTGGGTGCTGTGTTCCTATCTCTTGGAAATGTCATTGTAGGAGGGCCCCCCAACAAGGACCCTCTCCCCTCTGTACTGTGTGATAATTTTAATAGCAGCTTTATTTCTGATCCCTAGTACAGAGCCCTCCACCAGGGTAAGGATCAAAGGGACTGCATGGGAGGGGATGCAGGAACATTCCTGGATAAAGAGCCCCCAGACAGGGTGGTTCTGGCAGGGGTTGAGCCTTCTGCACACTGCCAGCTTGCCTGAGCAAGGGGGAATTTGGATGAGATCACTTACTGAGCTGTAACCAGGGATGAGACATGGCAGGACTGGGAGCTGGTGCTTTAGATCTTAATGGCCAGTGTGGAGACGAATCCACTTTTTACCTACTCATGTTATATGTTTAGCACGAGATACAGTGTGGTTTTCCATTTTCATTTCTATTTGGGATTTTAGAGGTTTGGCACTGTAAATGGTGCAACTGCCTAGTCACCTGTTTGCAGCCAGTGCTGTTTTTAAAATGCTGACCAGAATTCTGTGGAGCAGCATTTTCTCTCTTCACTTAGTACTGAATGCAGCTTGTTTGGGATTCCTGTTCTGTGTGAGGTAGCCTCAGTTATTTCACATCCAGGGGCACCAGCCTCACTTTAAGATATGTTACCTGAATTTCCCAAACTGCTGTGGTTAATGCACAAATAGGTGCTGTGATACCCCATCTATTTGCTAAATACCATCTGAAACTACCCTTGTTTGCAAGCCATTTTGCTTTCCAGTGCTTCACAGCTAAGATGAGAATGAAAATGAGGCAATTTTGGAGGTTTCCATGGCTGATGTTCTCCTAGAAAAGGCTATGATCCATTCCCTATATGCCACCTGAGGTAGGAGCATTCAGATGGGCTTGAAAATGCATGGGTTTTGCCTTGTCAGTCTGTTACCATGCCTGAAAGATTGATAGGGTATGGTAATGAATAAGCATATGGCACTTATATGGAGTCTCCCTTGAGTATAAAGCGATCCAGTAATTCCTGAAATAAAAGAGAAGTGCAGGAGGGGGAAGATGGGAGAGTCAAATCCTGGCTGACAAGAGGTTATTTCTTTGGAAAGAAGCCAGCTGGTATGTAAATAGAAGCAAAGGCAGGTAATGAAACAGAAACAAAAAAGCACTTAATCCTGCTCTCCTGGAGATTTTGTGGCAAATCTGTAATTGCTGTCCATGGTGGGGGTGTGGATCAGCCTACTAGACCAGCACCAAAGCCTTTTGATACTTTGGCAGTTACAGACGTTGCCATATTTCCAGCAAAGGTTTAGTTTGTGGCTCAGGGAACCAAAAACCTGATTAATAACTTTCCCCCAGACAGTGAGGAACCATATATTTTTCTCTTATTTGTTTTCCATTTAAAGATTAAACTGGAAGTAGCTGCTCTTCTCTGTTGCAGCTCAGAGTAGTAGTTTACATAAAATAGACAGATTAATACCTTAATAATTAATTCCTTATTAAAGGAATAAGGCTCTAAGAAGAAATCACTCCCCCATGTTAACACAGAGGGTTGCTGAGTAATCCCCCACAGGTACACAGATAAGTCTTGTAAGATAACATGGTAACCCTCTGTGTATAAATTCTGACTTTCCTATAAAAGTCTGTTCTTTTTCAATTTCCTTGGAGTTTACACATGCACTGCCATTGTCTGGAGATAAGCCCACACAATTGTTTGAGAGGCAATTGTTAGTGCAGGTGAAATGTCCTGTGGTGAACTTTTCAAAGTCTGCTATGGTTCACTTAATTTTTATCTTTAGAGTTGGATTCAAGTTCTGAACTTTTGGTCCAACTGTTGACTTCTCCAAGGCTCAGTGATTTTTTTTATGGTTCAAAGGTTTAGGGGTTTAGCTGGAGATGTTTTTCTGTTGATACTTTTTTGAAATGCTTTCTTCAGAAGTGTATCTGTTGTGTGGCTGCAGCTGAGAGGCCCATGTAATGGGGAAAAAGTCTTGTCCTGAGTCTGGAATGTTGCTGCTTCCTCAATCAAGGATGGTTTCTTTTCATAATGCATGACAGGAAGCTTTCCCTTATTTTGATCTTTTTACAACCACAACCCTCTCCATTCTGCAAATCCTCCCCTTTTTGCTTTCTAGGAACCTTAAGGGGGTTTTTAGGGCTCACTCTTTCATGCTTTCTAGGACTGCCCTCTGGTTTTGCTTTCTAGGCTTCTCCCCTGGCTTTTTGATTTCTCGGAATTTTCCACAATTTGTAGGAACGCATTCATTTTGCTTTCTAGAAGTTCTACTTTTTAGCACTGCTCCTCGATGCTTTCTGGGAATATTTCATGTGGTCTAGAATTCATGGGATGCATCTGTAGTAATTGTCCGCATTTTCTAAGATCACACACCAGTTTAATCTCTAAGACATCCCACCCCAGGAACTTTCCAGATTGATTATGCCTCCCCCCATATTTATGGAAAACCCCCATGTCTTCTTTCCCTACTGATTTCCTAAGAATGTTCCCAACCTGCTGCCTGTGAATTTCTGCTCTGCTTTCTAAACAATTTCTCATTGCTTTCTAGGACTGCCTACATATAAAGAAGTCCTCTGAACTTTCCAAGAGGAGTTCCTAATTTGCTTTGTAGAAATGCCTTGTTTGCTTTCTAATGTTTGTCCTTGCTTTTCCAAGGTTGGTCCCTTTTGAGGAAATACTGTTTTTCTTTCTGGTAAGTCTGTTTTTCTTTCCAGATTCCCTCCGTATCTTTACAGGAAACCCCCTAGCTGCTTTCTGTCACTTGCTTTGTTAATAACTCCCCCTTGCCTTCTAGGAAGCCTCCTCTTTTTGCTAAATTGAGTCTCATATCTGGGAATTCCTCTCTGCTTTCAGGAAATTACCTACTGTGCTCTCAAGGAATTTTCTCTTTCAATTCTAGCAGTTCCCCAGTGCTGCCTGGAAAGTCCAGTGCTCTTTATAAACCATACTTCTTTTTATAGAGGGTTTATTTTGCTCTTCTACTTTGAATTCTCTGCTGCTGTTGAAAATCTATTGCTTTCTTTTCTTAAAGTCCTTATCTGTTTTCTGATAATTCCCTTCTTCCTTTCTAGGACATTTGTTTTCAAAAGCTTCCAAAGTGACACTTCCAAGTAATTGACCTGTTTTAAAAATTCCCCTTTAGCTTTCAGAGAGTTAGAAGTCATTGGTGTTTCTAATAAAAAGGTGGCTCAGGGAACAAGTAAAGATCAGGATATCCTGAGTTGCTAAAGAAGTGGAGAAGCAGGTCTCAAAAATCCTTTACAGACAGATTCTCCATTATTCGAATTGGAATTTCTTCTTGCCAATAAAAGCGTGCATGACATATTGGTTTTGTAAATACCTCCACCTCCAATTTAACTTGAACCTTAACCAGGGCATATCAGATGGTAGAGTTAAAAATACAGCATTTTTTAAAAAAAAATGAAATCTCCTTTTTCTTCATGTAGCTGCTTTACACATTAAGAAGGCTCTGCTGACACAACAATGCCAATCAAGGTGACAGCTTGGTTTTGGCACAGAGGCAGAACTCTGAGCCTCAGCTGCTTAGTGCTTAGTGCTCAGTGACACCAAACACTTCTAGGCTGCATTATTTTTAGAAGGATTTGTGAGATCTGAGGAGCTAAGTAAATAAGACTATCAAAGAGGTACACCTCAGGATGGTAATTCTTTAGAAAAGCATAGCATCTCTTAATTTTCTTTTCTGAAGTACAGTGGGATATTATCTTGCTGTAGCATGAGGGTTAAATTATTCACAAGCCCCAAAACCAAAATGGAAAAAGCTTAGGGCTTTAAATTTAGTGCAATACCAAAATCTGTTGGTTTTTCAAAACCTGAACCTCATACTACAAAACCATAACATGTTTAAATGTTCTTTTTCTTTTTTTTTTTTTCCTTTTTTTTTTTTCTCTCATTGCTGCAGACATTTAACTTGAAATCACCAAATGACAGTGAGAAATGTCAAGGTAACTTGTTTGTTGTTTACCTGATGCAATTTAAGTGGTGCTCACATCAAACACTGACCACGTTGTCAGCCAAAGATAAGTTTTAGTTCATCCAGCACTGTCAGCTAAGCATTCCCTTATCATCTTTCTCAGCTATTTGTTTGGATATGATTGAATTATTCAGACTTGGGTTTGTTTAATCTTTCAGGTCACTGCTACCGAAAGAGATAAGGAAGTTTATTAAGAGTGCATGTATGAGGATGTTGGAGGGGAAAAAACTGATAGAGAGTGTTTGTGGAGCCGATCTTTATTCATGAAGCCCTTGAGGGTGACAGGAAAGGGTACCAGAAATCCAGAGGCTGTCGGTTCCTGCAGTTGTGTTTAACTTGTTTGTCCTGGATGCCTCAGCTAATGCACACACGAGGCTCTGCCAAGGCTTGTGCTCTGCCTCCCTTGTGTTATTAATACTCCCAGAAGAGCTGCATTTCTGCACCACTGCTGCCTCTCTGCAGGGCTTTCCCAGCTGTGACATTGAGGTTCTGTCAGTGATGTTAGAACTGAGCTGGAGCAAAGCAGTGTCTGCTGTTTGCCAGAGCTGCCAGGGGCTGGACTCCAGATATCCAGGCCTCATGGAATTCTAGTCTATTTAATGAAAGAAATAGTGGCACATGCACAGATCGCAAAGCAAATCTGACTACTCTTATGCATAATGTAATTATATCATCTGTCTTAGTAGATGTGCCTGTATCCTTTCTTAAAACTGAAATAAAAATTAAAAAAAACCCCTGCAAAATCTTCGAGGCATTTTAAATATGATAATTTTCTAGTGCTTATCAATGCAGACAAAAATGTAAAACATACATATATGCAATGTAGGAGCTCTGAGATAATTCCTTGCAATTATTTAAAACTGATGTCATGGATTTTTGAACCAGAATTTTTGCTTTTTTGGCACCAGTAACACCATGGATAGATTTATTTTGGTATGTTCTTTTTTACTGTTGTTGGATGGTTTTGAAGAGCATATCCAAACAAGATGCCCACTCAAAGCAATGTCTCTCCTCCCTGTTTTCTCTTTTTTTAAAAAAATTATTTTTTTAATCTGCAGCATTTGACTTATTTCTAGTAGGGTAGAGACAGCTGATCCTTTAGAAGCTTGGGTATTGGACTCTTTCTTTCTTTATTCTCCCTGCTGCATAATCCTTTGAAGGAGCTGATAATGAGGTTTTCACAGCCAGATTGTGCAATGTAGGTAATGTGCGTGTGTAATGTGATATTCCTGCAATAAATTTGTGCCACTGTATTCTGTTCCACTAAATGCAGATGAGAAAAGCGGTAGTATAAACTAGAATAATTTTTCTGAGTTTAGGAGGAACTTTGGGCCACCAAAAATTCTTCCTCTTCAAGAAGAGTGTTATTTCTGGGCACAAAGTATGAGAATGTCTATTGAATAGGTCATTGCAAGATGTAACCCTGGTCTGCTTGCCTCTCCCAAAAGTGTAATAAAGGAAACGAAACAGATTGCCTCAATATCAATATGATGCTGCCCAACCCCAGGCTTTCCCAAATTGCAGGACTAGGTTAAAAATCAATACATATGCTGTGGCTTTTTGGCTTTTTCCCCAAAAACTATCTCATAACAAGTGGTTAATTTGGATTTTTACCCTTTACTTCCACAATGGGGTTAAAAAACCTAATTAAAAAAAAAAAAAGGTGAGATTTGCTGATAATACACCTCAAAGAAGGATACAAAGTACATGAGACTTGTGATTAAAAGTAGGGTAACATGGTGTTTTTAGTTTTGCATGTATATTCCTTTGGGTTTCAAATATACCAGCACCTGCCTAGAAATCTAATTGCTTGGGCTTTTGTTTATTTAACCCTCACTTCTTGCCTCCCTATGGCTGATGCTGTCACCTTGTTCACCATCATGATATGGAGGGCTGTTAAGAGGCACATGCACAGGACTAATGCAAACCCATTTCTCTATCCTGCTGCAGTGTTACGTCTTCTATGTATGAAAGGTAATTTCATTCTCATCCATTACTAATGCAAAATCACTGGAAAAGTCAATTTTTAATTAAGAGTGGAGAAACAACAGGACAGCTACACCTTAAGGTGTAATAAGTTTAGGTCACACTTCACCCAGACATCAGCATTTTATGCTGAGCCATCAGTGGGTGTCATGCCTGAGCAGATCAGCAGTAATTCCACCTAATGAAGTGGGTAATTCAGGTAAGAGGTAAGTGGTCAACCAGACAAGTAAGACATCATTTTTAATTGCCATGAGAAATGTTTACACCCTTGTGTACATGTCCTGGTTTAGGGTAAATTTGGGAGGAAAGCTCTGAATTGGGTTTCTCTGGAGAGCAAATCTAAACAGTTTCTCCCCCCAGCCAGTCTGGGAAAAGAATTTCCTTGAAGAAAAGTGTACAAAACTATTTATTTGACAAACAAAATGCCTACAAGCATAAAGAATGAACAATATGAAACAATAAAGCTTCTCGCTGCTCTGAAGAGAGATGGCAAAACTAGAGAAGTCCTAGCCATGAGTTGGCTCAGCTCTCTCAGTCTCTTATCAGTCCCAGTCCCTTCGGCGCTGGGAAATGCCCAGGTCCAGGCCTGGTGGGCTGCAGGTGCCACCTCCCTGGTCCTCCTCTGGCTTTTCAGTCCAGAGCAGGTTTAAACAGTTCCCCCAAAAAGGAAAAGAACCAGTCCAGGAAGCTTCTTTGCCTCAGCTAGCTAAACTAACTAAAAGCAAAAAAACAACAACCCCTCTGTCTGGCCACTGTTTGTGCATCCAAAGAACAGCACCTGTCCTGAGGAAGAAGAAAATGCAGAAGAGTGAACACTGTTTTCTCAAAACAAGCTGTACATGTCTTCTTTCCCTGCTTCACTCTCAGAACCAGTCTTAAAGGTACAGAACACAACACACAGTACACACAGAACAGACGACTGAGGATACAAGCATCATCATAAAGTCACTCTAGGGCAGTACATGAGAGGGCTGTGATACAACAGGAGATTTTGCAATGGTGTGTTCTATAAAACAAGCCTATGGCTTTCTCACAGCACCTGGCGGTTTTTTTTAAAAAACAGTCAAATAAGATGTCTTTCAAACAGGTGCTAAAAAACATTTGTGCTGAGCTTTCTGTAAAGCACATGAGATTTCTCACCTTGCAGGGGAATGGCCCTGGAGAGCTTTGTGGAGACAGTGGAGCTTCTGTATGGGAGTGCTAACCATTACATATTAATGGCATAATTTGTCATCAGGTGATTAGTGCAGCACACCCCTGTGGTAACAACCAAATGTTTGCCACATTACTCTGAGCAGAGATTTCCTGAAAGGTGTCAGGGAGGAAGGAGAGCGAGCAGTGAAATGTTACCCTGGAGGAAAACAGCTCCTTGGTATTAAAACATTATAAACAAGTGCCTGTCTCGTGCTTCAGACCAAGGCTGCTTCTGAGCCACATCAGACTCCCTTTCTGTGTCAGGTTCTGCATGTAAATTAAGAACAGAAGTAGCACTGATTTTTGGGAAAAGGTAAAACTGAAAATGGCTCTATGGATATGAGTACTGCTTGCCAGCAGACAAAATATTTATGTTGAATCAGGCCCCTCAGATCTGGCCAGGCAATGAAGTACGAAGAGCAGCTCTAATGTAGGTTACTGTAATAATTTGAAATAATCTTGGTGTTCTATTTAAGCAATTAATATGCCTAAGGTGAGCCCTGACTATCCCTTCCTGCTGAGCCCTTTAACTCTTTTTCTCTCTCCAGCAGATGTAAGTTGACTCAGCAAGGTTGTGAGTTCAGGCTTTGGGGGGTTGCTGAGCTCTTGCTGCTGTCACACTATTGCTGGTGTAAATTATGGGTGGAGGAATGATGGCAATCAGTATTCAAAATGTTTGTCTACAAGCTGAGTGACTCATTAATTACAGGCTATAAAATGCTACATTGCTTCTCCTGTCCCCCTCAATCTAATTTGCAGGCATTTAGCTCAGCCTTCTCCAGACAACAAATTGATGCAGACAGTGAAAAAATACACAGCAAACCCACCATTTTAGCTCTATCAAGTTGCTTCATCCTTGAATTGATCCCATGGTAGGAGAGGTAAAATATAAAACTAAAGTAAGGGGATGAATTATCATGGACAGTTTCTGATAGGTGAGGGCTGTTTGTTCTTCTTCCCTGCACACTTCTTTGCAAGTGGGATTACTCTTTCATTACAGGCAGCTAAAACTGGGTTTGATCTTGCTGGTTACTATACATTGGCATACAGATTTTTTTTCTTTTTATTTTACATTCAGTGTCTCTGAGGAAGGAGATTCCACAGCATCTCTAGGCAACCTGCTCCATTTCTTGACTATTCACAGGAAAAAGCTGATTCATGATTTTAGGGGGAATTTAATGTCTTTTAATTTGTGACCCTTCTGTCTTGTACTGTCACTGAACACCACTGACAAGAGCTTGCTTCCCTCTTCTCCAGGCTGACTACACTCAGCTCGCTCAATCTCTTCTTGTGTAAGAGATCCTCCAGTTCTTTTCTCATGTTTCTAGCCCTTTGTTGAAATTACCCCTTGTATATGTGTTTTTGTCCTTTCTTGTTAAGTCAAAGGAAGCTTACATGACCTGGTTAATTAATGTCTATGAAAGTAGCTGAAAACTTGGGGGAAGATAATTTTTAATATCATCATTACTCAGAAACTTTGAGCACTGAGGTTTGCCTTCAGAGGACCCTCACCTGACAACATGCTGTCCAACAGGAGAAATTCCTATAGAGGTGCTCCTGCAGTAAACCTAGAAAGTCTAGTCAGAGGTGAATGCTGAGATAAAATACTGCTCCAAAAATTATTTATGGATTCTTAGATAACAAAAGGTACTAAAGTGAGCAAGTCTTTATTTCCTACCTTAGATGTGTGCTTGTGTGAGCCTGCACAGGGAGAGCTCATGCTGTTAAATCTACAGATCCAGAGCCTACACTCCCACAAGGCTGTGTTGTTACACATGCAAGAGATCTGACTCCTTAAGGTGCATACAATATTTTTGAATCTTAGTTTCAAGCAGAAACACATATGGAGAATCTAGAAGATCTCTGGGACAACAGTTCCTCTGTTTGACCTTCTCTAAACAAACAAACCAACAACAAAGCCCACCACCGTCACCAAAAAATAACAACAAATCCAAACCAAAATCAAACAAACAAAAACCCCAAACACCCCCCCCCCCCAAAAACCCAAACACGA